>SWEM01000130.1:0-66399 GCA_019593585.1 Nitzschia palea | reverse complement strand
AAAATTCGTTGCGACATAGAAAAATTTGTTGCGACATACATTTCCTAAACAAATTTTGTCATGTCACAGAAACGAGGAAAATTGAGCTTTTTCGTTTATTTTTGTAAAAATACCGTTGACATTTAATAAAATTAGATAAAATTAACAGCTCCTAAAAAAAAGCCATTTTTCCAGGTCTCCGATGAAAGATGAAATCTTTAACACCAGGAGGTGTTGGGTTAGAGAGTACATTTTGCACCATGCCTTGGAACCAGTCCCCATCCTGTAGCTCTTGCACTGAATGTGGACAAGAGTTTCTTTGGTAGTGATCCATTCTTTAGAGGGCCCACTACCAGATTCTGTAAGTCAGAGAAAACATGTTCATTAACTGTAAGTAAGTATTGCAATAGGCCCAGAAAGGGGAAGACTGGAAAAGTGAGAACAGGACGATGACAGTCAACACCCATTTTCATTCATGAGGAGCAAATGCCACTGAAGTTGGATAGGGGAGAGAAGGGAACATCTTTTGGAGTTGCTGAATAGCTGTTTAGTTAGTACACAGCTTTGAAATATCAAATCTACCTGCTTGTTCTTCTTCTCATCATCCACTGGGGGGTGTGTGTTAGTTACAGGAGTGTCAGTGGAGGAAGTATCTGTTTCATTGGAAGCAGAAAATGGAAAAGAGTTACTGTTTTCATTTTCGTCATCATGAACACCATTCTCTCCCAGCCAATGTATTGAGGAATACCAATGGCTCATGGGCGACCTCACTGTTCCGTTCAGGTGCTAATACTATTGCATTTATTGGCGAATGGTGAGTACTGACCAAGGCACCTTGTGCCCATGTCAATGGGTATGCCAGTCTTAGGTCAAATATTTGTGCTTGGGACCATGCATACGTCCCATCGCGAAGTTTAAAAATGTTGGCGGTCTGGGTGGGATCATTACTCTTCACGAACCAAAACTTTACGAACCAATTTACGAACCACGGTTTTAAAAAGCAGGTCAAACATGTGTCTCGATATATTTAGCCGCGCCATCAAGAGTGCCGTAGCTTCGATCGTCCATAAAATTTCAAAAATGGCACTCGTCATCGGCAGCGTCGTGGGGCATTGTTGTGCTGCATAGTGGTGTTGTTGTATCCCTCCTGCACCTCTACCTCACCGACAAAGTCATTTGTGTCGTGTTTGTTTCCCTGCGGCCTTGACTCATCATCTATTTTTCTGATTTCCATTGATGTGTGGCTGTGTTGGTGGAGGACGTTTTTATGTAATGCCGATGATTTTTGTTTGATTCCATATCCTTTCTCACCACTTGTAATCCTCTCTTTATAGGTAGTAATGAATATATCAGCATGGTTGCGAATATCCAGTTGTGTTGGTCGTGTCCGATTTGATATTTTTCCATCGTCGGGTTGTCGTCCTTGGCATCATCACCGTATCGGTCCAGGGAATCACCAATCACCATTTGCAACGACGCTGAGGCAACAACTTTGGCCTCAATCAAGTCACTGTTAGCTACGGGAAAGTGGCAAAGACAGGTGCTACTATCTTTATCTCATTGTGTAACTTTTATTAGATTGATGGTTTTTTTTACTTTGTGTTTGTATATCAATGAAACATTCTTTTTGTAGATTGCAGCCACTAGCTGTACATCTCAATCAATGATTCATATTCTGTTGAGTGTGAGTCATGAAAGTAGAAGTGAATTAATAAAGTAGTAGGCAAAAGCAAGTTGAATAACCGAGTATATTGGCCAACTACCCTTTTACGCTGGCCTCAAGTAGTAAAGAGTAGATGGGAAAGTACTCCAGCGGAGTGGAACTTTCCCGAAACTCTCCGGCTATGTATGTGTATTCGTTAGATGACGTTGTTAGTCGTCTAAGTAAGTGTGTTGTATATTGTATAGGTAAGACCCGCCTTGCTCAATTACACGACGTATCGCGTGGTTCGTAATTTGGTTCGTTAAGTTTTGGTTCGTAAAGAGTGATTCTTCTGGGTGGATAGCGGAGGGAATTTAAAGAGAGTGGCCGGCGCATGAAACACATTTTCTATAGGTTAGCTAGGCAGGCGCACGATTCAGTCTGTCAAGTCAAACCCTAATAAATGCAGCATGATGACATCACGTTGCAGTTACCGGTACCCGGTACATGGTACGCATATCTGATAACTTCGGTTTCACTGCAGGCAGAGCCCGCTACCATTAACAGTAGTAACATACGGGCAAGCTTTTTCAAAGGCATTCCTACAGCATGTCGGTCAAGGAACTGGTGGCGGGATTGCTAGAAGTGCGAAGTGGTCGATTTCTGTTTTGCCGGCATCGGAGAGTTTCCTCTTCCATCATCAGCAGTGCAAGAAAGGAAAACTTGAATATTGTCTTGGTATGTCTGCACGGTACAGCAGCAAATCATAGACAATTCTTGCCATTTGTAAATGCACTGGAGGCACTCGTTCTATCCGCAAATCATGATGTTACATTGGATTGCTGGATGTATGATGCCGTTGGTTGTGGCGACTCTCCTATAATTGACGGGCCTGCTGCCTATAGCGATTCCGAGCAGGCAAAAGACTTGATGGGACTATTTCAAAAAGTCCAAACTGACAATACTGGTAGAAGAATTTTCGTTTTGGGTCATTCCTACGCACCGAACTGGATTTACAAGTTCATTTTGCAACAGAAGGATCTTATGACATCATCGTCCAAGCAAATTGAAATTTCCGGACTAGTCATCGTATGTTCTGGTCTGCACAATGATCAATTGCAAATGAAGAAAGGAGGACCCATTCTTTTTAAAGCACCTCTATGGATATTGAATTGTCTACAGCCGATGCTGACAAAGTTATTCTTGAGGATAGGTTTTGCCAAGAATACACATATTGACAACCCCGACATGATAAGGGAAACCGAAAGTGCTAACAATAAGAACAACATGCAGGTCGTTCGCCTTTATTATCAAGCTCATGACTGGCTACACGATCTTGAACAAGTTCAGAACTGCTATCACGAAAGTGGCAAAAGTCTGGCGCCTCTAATTTTGCATGGGATTGAAGACCAAGTTATTCCGATAGCCAGTGGACAAGACTTGGCGAATCGATGGAAGGTACCGTTGGTGGCCGTACCTGATGCTAGTCACATGATTTTCCTTGAACAACCAGCCGTAGTAGCGCGGCATGTTTTTGACTACATGACATTAGCATAATGCTATTGATGTGACGACACGATCCCTTGATGCTGAGCACCACCCGTCAAACTTTTTCTTGAATGGAAGGCAAGAGAGGTGCCCTTTTAACCCCAGAATATTGGTTGCAAGGCCATCATTGGCACAGGAAAGATGTCGTCGGGAAAATCGGTCTGCCAGGACTCTTTGACCACTCTGAGGCCTGCTTGAAAAATCAAACTCCTCCAATACGGAAGACTCCTTGTGACGCTGGCATCCTCTATGTCCAGGACGAAGGTTTCTTCTGCGCATGTATTTTCTTTGAGGACTATGACACCACCTGGAACCAATGAAGAAGCGCAGCGCTTCAACAGAGCAACGAAGTCCCTATCAGTCAAGTAAATGGCGGTCCATTGGATCCAGATAAGGGCTAGGAGAGGCGAGTGCTGTGTCAGGAGTGGCTGGTGAATTTGTGCCAAGTAGGTGAGGCTCAAGTAATATTACTTACCATATGGTTGTGTAGGGTACCAATTTTGAAGTTCCGAACAGAAGTATCGGCACCTTGATGAGTCTTGGCCAATATAATCAGGTGCAGCGCTCAAAAGTCGGGGGATGACTCCACAATGTCACAACGGCTGCAAACCGCAAGCAATAAACCTTTCGTGACACGACCAATTCCAGCCCCACATTCGCAGGCGATTCCGTCCCTGAGCACATGTTCGATATTGAGTTGGTCCAAGAAAGTGCGCGATCCTTGAATGTCGTCGTCACTCAACCATCCAAGATTACCTAGAACACCATCGACGGTACTTGGACAGTTGTCTTCATAGTATTCACTCGATGTTTCGTACCATGTGGAAACGTCTTGGGCTGACCACATGGACTCTATTGAATCAAAATGGCGTCCTTCTGTATCAGTTCCCATGGTTCCGCTGGAATGATCCAGTGTATACTCCACAACATGATCGTACTCTCGGTCTTGTGTAGTCAGGATATGACATTTTCCATGAGCAAACTCTAAAGAATCCATATCGGTATTCGATTCGGCTATGGAGTCGGGAAAATGTTGAGTTTCGAGGCATATCCCAGTCCATGGTTTATATGGTTCCTTGTGCGGACTGGATGATTCGTTGTCTTCCACAAGAAAATTGCCAGTATAGACTTGCACGCCTGGTGAAGTCGTTTGAACAGTCATAATACGTGTCTCATACTGAAGTGTTGCGACTTTTCGCAGGGCGAGGCAGGGATGTTCTCTAAGTACGTAGTTGTGATCAATCCCGTATGGAGTTGCAGGTGTTCGGTGTAGCAAGTCGGCATCGGCCTGATCGTTTGAAAGGCCCATGACCTCTATGGCATATCGACGAATTACATCCCTCAAACGCCGTGGCTTGGTTGATATGTCCATGACCGGGAGATCACTCAAAGCAATCACCTGGCGCGTGGGAATAGCATCGGGATCTGTTGGAGTGTAAGAGTCGCTTTCGAGGAGGAGTGTATGATCCAAGATCCCACTGCTGGATCGCTGATTGGAGGGAGCAAGATTGAAATAGGAATGTTGAGCCAAGTTGATTGGAGTTTTGAGATTGGATTCATTGAGTAGCCTCGCGTTCATCTCCAAACGTAGTGTTGTCCCCTTTTGAGATATCGATGGACGCAAGGAATAGGTTGCAGTGACTTGGACATGAGCAGGATATCCTTGATCGCCATCGACGGAGTCTAGGGAAAATCTGACGAAAGGAATAGGTACGGGATGATTGTCAATGACACCTGTTTGCTGCACCGTCCATATTCGGTTGCTAAAGCCCCCAGAGCCACCGTGTAGGTGATTTGGTGGGTTGTTAATCTCAAGCTGATAGGACTGTCCATTCAAGTGGAACTTTCCTTTGCGTATTCGATTGGCTACACGGCCCACGATGCAGCCAAAGTAGAAAGGATTCTTGCATCGGTACATCTCTGCAGCGTCGTCATAGCCCAGCACAATATCATCATATGGCTCGCTGTCATTGTCATTGTCATTGTTATTGTCGTAGTTGGCGTTGGCATCACGCACCAAGTAGCGAGTAATCGCCGCACCGAACGAACAAAGCTGAACTTTGGCATCTCGACATCGAAGTTCGAACGAACGGATCTCGTGACCACCATCAACCGTCACCTTGTCCAATTCCACCACTTCTGCCATTTGTACTTGCACTGGTACCTTGTATGATACTGTTACTGTTAGTGGAAGGGCCGAGTCGCTGTGGTAGGTCTCTTGTACAAGTACCCGGTACCTGGTACCTGGTATGGCACCAGTGTTATTATTATATCACCTGGTACATGAAACCGGGTACCGGTGCTTCGAAGTTCGAAGTAATAAAAAGCGGCAAAAGCAACAAACAAGCCGCAAACGCGCATAGCGATCGCCTCATCCAGTACAGGAGTCTGTGCGCCATCCGGGTTGACAGCACAGTCGCCGCTGGCAGCAGGAAAAAAGCTACGGTACGACAGCGGCCATGACGCCGGGACCCACAACGTGCCTCCCATTATACGGAAGTAACCTTTGGAATTGGAATCAGAGCTACTGTTACAGCACCAGGTAGAAGTACTGTCAGGTTGATTGATTGTGAATACTAAGGGGTCTGAATAGAATAGTTGGAAACCAAAGGAAAGACAAACAATGTCCGGCGCTCGTCAAGCTGGCGCCTCGTCGCTGAGCATGCAATCCGAGAACTTCGGTTACTCCCGCGTGCGCTTGCGACGGATCAAGAAGTTGCAATTCGGTGTGGTCAATCCGAATGAGTTGGTAAGTGCTCGTCACTCTCACTCTTGGCAATGTTGTGTGCGGTCCGTGTTGCAAGGTGTGAGGGGAACCAAGGACGCGTACGAGCCAATATTGCCTTGTTGTCGGATGCTCCTTCCTCATCCCCTCCTTGTCTGCTTGTGTTCTTGTGTTCTTGTGGTATCATATCTCTACCGCATACCGTATGATGCATACCGTATACCGTATAATGCATACCGCATTCCGTTGTATACCGATACTGGCATGATATTTTAGAGACAATACTCAGTCACCCAAGCCATTACCGTCAATGGAAGGAAAATCCCTGCCGGAGTCACCCGCTACGAAACACAGGTACAAGGCCAGCCTGTATACGGAGGAGCGAATGACCCTCGTCTGGGAAACTTGCACGACAAGTCGGATCCTGGTTACTTTGGTCATCTCGAACTGGCACGCCCTGTCTACCACCAGGGATTCATAACCGTCGTTTTGAAGACGCTCCGTTGCATTTGCTACAGCTGTGCTCGCATCCGCATGGATAGTGATGAGTTCAAGTTTCAAAAGTGCAAGTCCATCTCCAAGCGCTCTAGGCGTTTGGATGCCTTCCATGAACTTTTACGAAACAAGAAAAAGTGTGACCACTGCCAAGGTCTCCAGCCAAAAATTACCAAAACGGGACTTCACCTGGAAGTGGAGTTGCAAGAAGAAAGTGCATCTGCTGGGGCGACGGGTGGAGATTCAAAGCAGTTCCTCAGCGGACAGGTGGTAGTCAAGCTTCTCCAAACCATGCGAGAAGAGGATATGAAGATTCTCGGGCTGGACGTCACCCATGCCCGCCCGGATTGGTTACTATGCCAAGTCCTCCCAGTTCCGCCTCTTCACGTCCGACCCAGTGTCAGTGTAGGCGGGGGTGCTGCTTCCGAAGACGACCTCACGCATCAGCTGGTCAACGTTATCAAGTCAAACATTGCATTGGGAAATGCCATTCACAATGGAGAGCCAAACATCATTGTAGAACAATTTGAGCAGGCCCTTCAGCACAACGTCGCAGCATTCATGAACAATGAGCTACGAGGAATGCCACAAGTCACCCAGCGAAGCGGCCGTCCACTAAAAACCATACAGCAGAGGCTCAAGGGCAAAGAAGGCCGCATTCGTGGAAACCTTATGGGCAAGCGTGTGGATTTTTCTGGACGTACTGTCATTACAGCAGATCCAAATCTTGGAATTCACCAAGTAGGTGTACCGAGATCCGTGGCCATGAACCTCACTGTACCAGAACGTGTCACCGCATTCAACATACACCAATTAAGCCAGTTGGTCGCAAATGGACCTACCCAGCACCCAGGAGCGAAACACATCATTCGTAGCGATGGTACTCGTATCGACCTTCGATACGTCAAAAACAAATCAGAGCTTCTCTTGGCACATGGCTGGATTGTAGAAAGGCATCTACGGGACGACGATGTCGTGCTTTTCAATAGACAGCCAAGTCTCCACAAAATGAGTATCATGGGCCACCGGGCTAAAGTTCTCGATTGGTCTACTTTCAGACTCAACTTGAGTTGTACGTCACCTTACAACGCTGATTTTGATGGTGATGAAATGAATCTTCACGTTCCCCAATCCCTACCAGCAAGGGCGGAGGCCGAACTTATGATGTTGTCGCCAAGAGTTATTGTCAGTGGTCAGTCGAACCGCCCAGTCATGGGTATTGTGCAAGATACATTATTGGCTGTTCAAAAAATGACCAAGAGAAACTGCTTCATTGCGAAAGACTTGTGCTTCAATATGCTTATGTGGGTCAGTCAATGGAACGGTAGGATTCCAATCCCCGCAATATTGAAACCTCAAGAATTGTGGACAGGAAAGCAGTTACTCAGCATGATTTTGCCTAATATCAACCTCAAGGCCAAAGCAAACAATGGGCCATCAAAAGGGCCTGATGGTAGGCAAATGCCCAATACATTCAACGCATACGATCATATCGTAACGATCCAGGAGGGGGAGCTCTTGGAGGGAACTATTGATAAAAAATCTATCGGATCCAGCATGGGAGGGTTAATTCACACCTCTTGGCTTGATGCAGGTCATGAAGAAACTGCGAGATTCATGAATCAAGTCCAACAACTTGTCAACCACTGGGTCTTGCAGTATTCCTTTAGCATTGGTGCATGCGACGCTGTGTCCGATGTCGACACTATGCGCCAAATCGAGTCCACCATCAACAAGGCTAAATTGCAGGTCCTTGATCTCGTACGACAAGGTCAACGAGGTAAAGAAGGCAAATTAGAGATCCAACCCGGTCGAACCATGATTGAATCATTTGAGCAACTTGTCAACAAAGTGTTGAACACTGCTCGAGATCACGCTGGAAAGTCTGCTCAATCATCGCTCGATGAGACTAATTCTGTGAAAGCCATGGTCACAGCTGGTAGCAAGGGAAGCTTCATCAACATTTCTCAAATTATTGCATGTGTGGGTCAGCAGAACGTAGAAGGGAAACGAATTCCTTACGGCTTCAAGAAACGAACACTCCCTCATTTTTCAAAAGATGACCTTGGCCCAGAATCACGAGGTTTCGTCGAGAATAGTTATCTGCGAGGTCTCACTCCTCAGGAATTCTTCTTTCATGCGATGGGAGGTCGCGAGGGTCTCATCGATACAGCGTGTAAGACTGCCGAAACTGGTTACATCCAACGCCGTTTGGTAAAGGCAATGGAAACCGTAATGGCGAGGTACGACGGGACGGTTCGAACATCCAGTGGACAGGTAGTGCAGTTTCTGTACGGCGAGGATGGAATGGACGCCGTGTGGATCGAGCGCCAAGACTTTGATTCTTTGACATTGGCGAAGAAGGAGTTTGAAAAACGATTCGTCATGAACACGTCCGATGCTGATTTCGGTTACGACGAACAGAATTTCCCGTTTTTGGAAATGGATATTCTAGAGGATTGCAGAAGTGACCCAGAGGTGCAGTTGATTTTGGACCGTGAGGCCGAAACACTGAGAGAAGATCAAGCAATTCTACGAGTCGTCATGGCAAATAGAGAAGCAGGCCGTGAATCAGATGAATCGTCCTATGCACCCGGCAACATCCGTCGCATGATTCAAAACGCACTGCGCCAATTCAGAATCGACCGTGGGCAGCCTTCTGATCTTCACCCCAAAACTGTCGTTCATAGAGTGAACGGACTGTTGGATCGTTTGGTTGTGGTTGTCGGCGACGACCCTCTTTCTGTTGAAGCTCAAACCAATGCAACTACCCTTTATCGTATCCTGGTCAGGAGTCTACTGAGTAGTAAAAGAGTTCTAAAGGAGTTCAGATTGTCCGAAGCAGCTCTGAATTGGGTTATTGGAGAAGTCGAGACCAGGTTTCACATGTCCAAAGTCAATCCAGGAGAGATGACTGGTGTCCTTGCTGCACAGTCCATCGGAGAACCAGCTACTCAAATGACCTTGAATGTAAGTCTCAATCTGTTTTTCCAAGCGTTTCAACATATCGTTTTCTGAACAGTGCCATCACTCTAGACTTTCCACTATGCCGGAGTCTCCGCCAAGAATGTAACCTTGGGAGTACCCCGTTTGAAAGAGATTATCAACGTTGCTAAAACACCCAAGACTCCTGGTCTTACTGTCTACCTACAGCAAGATGTCAGCGGTGACCGAAACGTGGCTGAGCTTGTCGTCAGTATGCTAGAATTCACCGTGTTAAAAGATATTGTGAAGCGGACGGAGATATACTACGATCCTGACGTCAAGAATTCCATAGTGACGAAAGACAGGGAATTCGTCAAAGACTTTTACGACTTCGCTGAAAAGACGGAAGATGATATCCGTCGCATGAGTCCATGGGTTCTGAGAATCGAACTGGACAAAGACGTTGTTTTGTTAAGAAAATTCAAATGAGCGAAATCGTCAAGGAAGTTGCCAACGAATACGGCGGTGACCTTAACGTGGAACATTCAGATGACAACGCAGAAGAGTTGGTTGTTCGCATCAGAATCGTTAATGATGTCCCGTACAATCCTAATGCCGAATCAATGGACGATACTGGAAATACGATGCAGGAGGTTGAAGTGGGACAGGAAGACGACGTCTTCCTGAAGAGGCTCGAGAAATCGCTGCTTAGTAGCTTGAAGTTGCGCGGGGTGGACCATGTGAAGAAGGTTTTCATGCGTGGTGGAGCCAAGCAGACAGTTTGGGATAACGAGAAAGGATTTGGGACTCGAGATGAATGGGTCCTTGAAACTGACGGTACTAACTTGATGGGAGTCCTTGGAGTGGACTTTGTCGATTCTACAAGAACCATCAGCAATGACATTGTGGAAGTTTTTGTTACATTAGGAATTGAGGGTGTCCGTGGTGCACTCCTCAGCGAGTTGCGCAATGTCATCAGCTTCGACGGCTCTTACGTGAATTATCGCCACCTTGCATGCCTCGTTGATGTTATGACTATGCAAGGTCACTTGATGGCGATCGACCGTCATGGAATTAACCGTGTTGAGTCGGGTCCGCTGTTGCGATGTTCGTTTGAGGAAACGGTAGACATGCTCATGGAAGCCGCAGTTTATGCGGAAGAAGAAGTTCTGAAAGGAGTCACCGAAAACATCATGATGGGACAGCTCGCTCGAGTTGGGACAGGAGACATGGAACTTCTTTTGGACGAGGAAAAGGTTGTTAGAGAAGCTGTAGAAGTCGTTGTTGACGACTTCAGCAACGACAAGGATGGCCTGGGAATGCTTAATCCATCAGTCGGCGCAGGTAGCGCCACGCCTTACGCCTCAACTCCCTTCGCAAGCAGTCCCATGGTCGGAGGAGGGGACATGTCCCCGTTCGTGGATGGAAATGGTGCTTTTAGCCCTGCTGTGGGGGCAGCGAGTTTCTCACCGGGATATTCGCCCGCAAGTGGCACCTACGGTCAAGGTTTTGCAAGCGGAAGTTACGGGAGCGACGATGGAATTTCAAGCCCAGCATACAGCCCAACATCTCCCCAATATTCTCCTACATCTCCAGCTTATAGCCCGACATCCCCTGCGTATTCCCCGACATCGCCTCAGTACTCTCCAACATCGCCGGCTTACAGCCCAACTTCACCAGCCTACAGTCCCACGTCTCCGGCGTACAGCCCTACTTCTCCTGCCTACAGTCCAACGTCTCCTGCATACAGTCCAACATCACCTGCATACAGCCCAACGTCGCCGCAGTATTCCCCGACGTCTCCGGCGTACAGCCCTACATCCCCAGCATATAGCCCTACATCTCCAAACTACTCGCCGACTTCGCCTGCTTACAGTCCTACCTCACCAGCGTACAGTCCCACATCACCTCAATATTCACCGACCTCACCGGCATATAGCCCCACGTCGCCGGCGTACAGTCCAACGTCTCCACAGTATAGTCCAACAAGCCCGGCATATAGCCCCACAAGCCCGGCATATTCACCGGCTAGTCCTGCCTACAGCCCAAGTTCAGGAAAAGATAGAGACGAAGATTAACCGTGTGGAGGAGTTGATGGTATCATCCTTTGATGAGGCGTTTATGGGTACCAGAAACAGCACTTCAGCTATTTCCGTGTAGTGCGGCTTCAAGTATGAAATGAATGGAAATCTACCGATATAGAGTTTGAGATTTATTCGACGTAGTCCTTGATCGTTTTTCGAAGGCCCTTTGAACAACTATACACAAATTAATAGAACCTTTCTCGAGGTCCTAAATTGTATTAGGCAATTTCATTTCAACATGACAAACACTTGCTTCATAGTCAGGAGTAGAATTTCATGTTGTCACTTGTCGCTTCTTCAATTACTAACTAATGCGATTCTGATTTCGATGGCAATGGTGCATTTTGATCGATGTAATGAGTTACTAGTAGTTTTTACCGTACTACATACCATGTACCTGGTACCGGGTACCTGGTACCGTATAGTACCCATCATTTTCTCCAAAACATTGGTTTAAGTCGTTTGAATCCTAAATTCCGTTCTTGTGGAGAGAAGCCGGAATTCGAGGAATTCCCCACCAGGCACTTCCTGGTTTTGAGGTTTTGCTACTCGGTGGTCGGTACTACTTGGGTCGCCTCAGTTCGACACTCCTTCCTGGTATCTTTCAAGGTACTAGTACCAGGTACAATACCAGGTACCTGGTACTCGTCTCTTTAAGACCATTTCCACTCCACGTGGAGTTTTTGAAGATCGGAGGAGATCGGGACGTTGAACGATCATCATACATCATACGGCATATAGACAGTTGAAAAAATCACTGATCGGTAGCAACCCATTGACTTTCCACTGAATCCGTGTGCGATACACCGTAGCGTCATCCACACTTACGCCAACATTGATAACCTGTACGAGAGACAATCATAATATGCGGATGTTACGAGTATTGACGCTGGCGGTTTTAACAGCATCAGCGGCATCGCAACAATACGGGGATTATGATCAAGAGTACGGGAATGATTACTCCCAAGATAATCTGTACCACGACTACGCCATGAAGCAGCAAGAGAAAGAAGTTGGGAAAGCGTAAGTAGACCATGCCAGAGTACAGTACGATACAGCCATACATGTTCTAAATCGTGGAAGGGGCTTCACATTTCGTCTGAAGTGCGTTCGGCTGGGACAAGTTACTTTTGGGAACTGGCATAGGTTGGGTTATTGGGAGCAAGGTCCACACGCGCCGCAAGGAAAAAAAGCTGAATGCAAAGCATAAGGAAGAGCAGAAGGCCTTGTACACGCAATATTACAACGACGTGTACACCCTCCAGCAGCAAAATGCTGAGTTGGCGCAAGCTCTTGAACAACTTGGCGTTCGCATCAGA
This sequence comes from Nitzschia palea, assembly GCA_019593585.1. Classification (NCBI taxonomy): domain Eukaryota; phylum Bacillariophyta; class Bacillariophyceae; order Bacillariales; family Bacillariaceae; genus Nitzschia; species Nitzschia palea. Next base: position 53,682 of record SWEM01000130.1, on the reverse strand, counting down.
TAGAATACTCGTAATGCACTACCTGTACGTCAAAGCTAGTTGTCAAAAGATGAAATGTCTCTCCAATCGACGATGATTTTTTAATGATCAAGCTTTGTTTCGACGAAAAGTGTGTTCATCGACTCTTGCGACAAACTTCACTGTATTCGTACGGCAAAAATGTTGTGATGAAGATAATAAAACGGAATTTAAGTTACACACTTCTACTGCAGAGACACCTTTTACTATGTTCCGTGGCTGCGCTACCTAGTGCTGTTTCATAGACAATAGGCTCAATGACTACCGGTATATGCTGAAAAGGCTAGGCAAGAAGTTTCTGTAGCTGCAGTGTATAGTGTATAGGACAGTTTTTTCAGTTATAGCATCGTTCTACGTCTGTCATGTACCCGCTAGATTCACATCAAAGATGCTGATCCACGTGTAATACACGTAATGCTTTCATCGTGCAACCGATTGGGCGATGACGATGGATGGCTTCATGATGGATTTTATATTATCGCAAAGACTTTCATAGTTGACCAGTTAACGCAAGCAACCAAAAGGCACAGCGTGAAGGATTCAGAGTCCAGCAATCCCGTCGTCTAATAACGAAATCCACGATCTGCAGAACCTGTAATAAAAACGTGCAGATGAAGCTATCTCCATTCATTGCGATTGCGATCCTTTCGATGCCGATGACATCGGCACAGAATGATAATTATGAATACGCGGACTATAATGATTACTCTGGCGACTACGGTCAACAGGATAATTTGTACCACGATTACGCGGAACGACAGCAGACTAAAGGGTAAGAATGGTGTGAACAAGTTGAATGATGATGATGATGGTAGAAGACATGTCACTGACGCGTGGTTGTTGGTTTGGGTCACGCTCACTAGTGGTGCCGGTGGGGGTGGAGTCCTGGGAAAATTGATTGTTACAGGTGGAGTATCGTGGGTTTTAGGAGCAAAATTTCATTCGAAGCGAGTAGCAAAGAAGCTTAAGGTGAAACATCAGAAGGAGCAAAAGCAGCTTTATGCTCAGTATTACAACGATGTCTACAAACTTAGCGAGCAAAATCAAGGCCTTGCAAGCCAAGTTGAGGAACTAAAAGACTTGTTACGAAGCACTGAGGCGAAAGCTGAGTTAGAGGCACTCCAACGTGACTATGATGAGTTCAAACAGCCCGACATTGACGGTGACGACCGAATTAGTCGTGCTGAATTCAACATGTATGTAAAGAATTATTTGAGTAACTATCCGGGGTTGTCAGAGAAGGACTATCCCAAATTCGACGAGTTTGACCATGATGGCGATGGTTATGTTAGCTTTCAAGAGTACAGTCAACAAATGAGCATAGTTGCAGCACAAGCAGAAAAGGAGCAGCTGCATACAGGTGATAAAAAGAAAGCACAGGCCCTGAACGATCTCTACAACTCCGCCAAGAATGATTACTTTCGTTGAGTTCTACCAAGGGTACCCCTGATTTTCGAACCCATCTGCAGGCCATCGTGACTTTGGATGGCTATTCTATGAATATAGGTAGATCAACTGTAAATCAAAACTATCTTGAGGTCTCAAGCAATCGACAACAATTTTACGAAGCTCAACCAGTAGTGCACTGTACGAATCAAGTTGACGATCACAATTTGCTCTGTGTAGCCCATGTCCATGGATCCAAGCAATCACTTTCACAACTTGCTACGATGAATCGAAAAGGGTCCTGAAGGCAATATGTTTGATCTAACTGTAAGTTTTTTAGTAGTCACCACCACCACCTCCTCCTCCACCGAACATATCCATTCCTCCACCAAGCTCAGCTTCTTCTTCTTCCTCCTCCTTCTCTTCTACCACTGGAGCTGCTGCTGCTGCTGCGCCGCCACCGCCGCCGCTGAATGACACAATGATAATGATTTTGAGAGTTAGATCTAGATTACACGCAAGATTTGAACAACGACAACAACATTTTTCACTCACCCTCCGCCACCGCCACCTCCGGGAGGTGGTGTAAATGATTCAATGCCTTTTGGTGCCTTGCTTACGACACCAACGAAAAGGGCGGCCACTGCATCCGAGACAGAGTTGCCCGATGCACTCGCAACTCCTGTTAGCTTTTCGGCAGTCAGTTCATTGTCCCCAATAATTAGGCATGAGAGAGATGCGACAAGCTCCTCTTTTTGAGCATCCGTCAGATCCGCTAAACTTGTGTATACCATGGTCAAGTCGATTGGGCAGTGAAGTCCTACCTGCACCGCTATTTGCGAGACTTCTAGGATAGCTCGACTTGAACACTTGCCTCACTGTCAGTCGAGGGATTTTAGTAAACGGGTATGATGGAACAGTGGAACAGTGCATTTTATGTACCGGTACAAGGTACATGGTACCAGGTATGTGGCTTGTGGCGTGTGGCGAATTTTCAAGTACGTACTATAATAGGTCTATGCCATCTTATTGTTGTATGGCAACATCGGGCAACGGTTAATCTACTAGGGCTACCTGGTACGGTTTACCTGTATGATACCTACCAGTAGCCTTCCTTCTTCCTATAGTATCAAGTATCCCAAACACATACCAGGTACATGTTGACCGATACTTGCTACTACCGGTAGTACTTAGTATGTAGTGAGTAAAAGATGAATGCTAGCCTGTCTCCAAATTGAATCAAGAGGCCTCACAATAGAACCACCCACAGTCGTTTGTACAGAGGTTGTACATGATACTACAAGCTCTACCGTACTTGTACTGAGATATACTAACGTTCGTACCTGGTAATGTCTTCCAGGGTATGATCGCTACTTCCGTTGAATTCTGGATGCAGAGGTCACGTTGCATGTTGCTCACTTGAATACATGAACTGATTGTGAGCCATGGTTTCAAGGTGAACAATTCGTCCTATAGCATAGCTACCGCTATTCTAATCGTAGACCAGTGGACTAATTGAAACCTACAAGTTCGAATAGTTTGGAGATAATATTTCGAACCTACGTATATTCGTGTTCTAGATACATAGTAGCATTCGACGACAACGAGATAAAGGGCAACGAGAACTATTGGATTGTCCAAATTGGTCGATGGGGCGCGCCGGGTGTTTAGGCGAACTTCTTCACAACGGGCAAGACGGAGGATTCCAAATCCAACTCCGCCCTGTCCGTCGCGTTGATATGGATTCCAACCCCGTTTAATGCACTCTTGATTGCTTCCTTCGATCCGCTGTAAAGCATTTTGTTACGAATGGATCCGGTATCGGGATTCCAGGTGATAAAAACAAGTTTGGAAGTCGGGCGACCGTCATCCGACTTGAATTCTAGGTCGATGAGGCCGTAACGGCAGTCATTTTCGGGGAGGTCGGCACAGAAATCTTCGTACGTCTTCGTGCGGTCGCCAAACTTTTCAATTTTGATTGTCTTCTTGTCGACGATTTCGTAAATGTAGTATCGGAGCTTGAAACCGGCCGACTGAAGCTTGAATCCTTGGAAGGTGGATGCCACTTCGTCGTCTACAACTACACCTGTGGCCTGTAGTGAGCAATGACGCGTGATGCAGGGAAAAAGTGAGTCTCAAAGAAGATTGAAATTGCATTGGAGGCACAAGACATCACGTATCACCAGCTGAAAAGTGCGCAACTACAGCTGTCGCATGTGCCACTAACAGTTCGTGCCACCGCCATACTAGTTACCTCCAACATTCAGCCATCATCTGGCAGCATCTACAACTACTTGTCCTGTGACATACCATTTTGTTACCTGAGAATGATGAAAAAGGTGTTTGAAAGAGTTCTGAAAGTCTGATGATGCGTCCTCTGGTGGACTCTATGTCAAAGGAGTGCGAGATCTTTTTGGCTCCGACGGCGACGGCGTTTGCTGTGTCCGTGTCCGATGCCTGGAACGAAACAAGAGGACTCCGTTGCATTGGAATGACCGTGACCGTACAGAGTACATTGCGTGGATACAAGACTGGTAGCCACCGAAATATTTAATATGTGTGGGACGTCGGACCCTAAACCTCGAGGAGTCGCAGGCGCGAAGATCGTTGTCCCCCAGACCCAGGTACGTACCGTAGCTGGTACTGTGACACCCTACATGGAGTGGCACGCCGGCGTGCATGGATGAGAACTGGAGCGCCGCCTTCGGGATGGCGGTTCGTCGCAATGACATGCAGGTTTGAATCCCATCGTGTTTTCCCTCGAGCTTTCTTCACCAACAGTAAAAGCGGTAAAACGTTTTTCTTCCAAGTCGTGCCAAGAAAGCGATAAGCATACAGCGGCCGAAACCCTAGGCGAAGAGTTTCTTATCGGGACGTTCATACACGTTCGTTGATCTGGCAACGCTGGTCTATCCATATTCTAACTCCCAAATGGCAATTGCATCCACAACTACCGCCGGTCCGGTTCCTGCGTCACCGTTGCGGTCTTCACCCAAGAAGGGGAATGCGCCGACACCGAACCGTCCGCGGATGAACTCTCGCGACATCCCTCGATCTTATTCTGGAATGTACGGTCAAGGCGGAGACGACCTTTTGCCCTTTGAGCTAGCTCGAAAATGGCACACTGACTGGCTCGAACGCAGCGAGTTCTTGCTCATTTATCTCGGTGGAGTATCTGTATTTCAGTTTATAGTACTTGCGATCATGGATACGGTAGAAGTCTTACCTCTCTTTTGGAGCTGGACGGTAACCAACGCGGTGCATTGCCTCGTCTCCATTATCTACTTGCATTGGATCAAGGGATCATTATTCGACGATCAAGGGGAAATGGCAGCGATGACCCTGTGGGAGCAACTGGAAGGGAGACCGAAGACTGTGGTTGTCAAGCGAGCGCTTACCATTGTACCAACTCTACTGTGTTATGCTGCCTGCCATTTCTCCAACTATCATTACGATGTTTGTGTAGCAAACATCATACTATGGTCGATTCATGTGGCAGCGAAACTACCTATCATGAATGGCGTCAGAATCTTCGGTATCAATCGAACAACTGGGATCGACGACTATTCACAGAAGGAAGACTAGAAATAGCTAACACTCAAAAATTGTGCGAGGTTGTGAAGCTCAAGTCAATACGCATATCCTGCATTTTCTGTAGATTAATTTCAAGACAAATTGGTATTCTCCCTGACTCTACGTTGTTCCGGTAATAGTTGAAGCATCCCTCATCAGCTCATACTAGTAGCTCATAGCTCATGAGCATAAAATGGATTGAGAGTAAGTTTAAAGTTACTACTAACGTTAGTACGTACTAACAGTAGTATTAACGGTGGTAAGGGTACGTACCAGGGACAGTTTACACATACCGCAATTTGAGCCGTACCTGGTACCTGGGTACTGATAGAGGCGACACCTGATGAGGGTATATACGAATACTCGTACTGTACCTCATCACATTTACGATCGAAATTCGTAGAATGGTGGCCACGTCAGTCGGGACTCTGTGACCCTTGACTGTGAAACTGGAGTTCGCAAGCGCGCGAAACGCGCTCACTCCTCGACAACAGATGACAGATGACGAAGCTGCTCTCAAAACTCCGTCGAGACTCGAGACTCGAGACCCGTAAAATGTAAAATAAATGTCTCGGGGACGACGACGGATGTGGTGCTGTCTATGCCTTACGTATGTGCGGGTTCGATATAACGTGGTACAAACAACGAAAATTCACACGTAAAGGCACGAATCACCGTGTTCTGTGGTGATGTGGGCAAACCAAGTGCGACAGCATAGGACGACCGACCCGCAACGGGATCTGACGTACGTCGCCTGCAAAGATTCAGTAGTCTATACCGTCAAGAAGCTCCCCTCGCCGTACAACCATACTTTTTGCAACAAAGAACAGTAATAGCAGTTGACCATGAAGCTCTCCACTGCCTTCCTTCTTGTCGCTCCCGCGGTTGCGTTCACCCCCGGGGCCACCTTTAGCCGCCCCGCTTCCACTTTGGGTATGAGCACTGAGGCCCAAACTGAGACCAAGGTGAGAAAATATCTGTAGACTCGAGTTCGAATATCTTCTGCGCCCACATCACTCACCGTAGAAACAAAACGAAAACAGGCCTTCGCTAAGCTTCCCGCCTCTATCAAGCCTGGTGTTGTCACTGGAAAGGCTTTGATTGACTTGTTGGAACATGCCAAGAAGGAGGGGTTTGCCATCCCAGGTGTCAACGTTGTTGGAACGAACTCTATCAATTCATGCATGGAGGCTGCCAAGAAGTATGGAGGCCCCATCATGGTAACCTTCTCAAAAGGAGGAGGTCAGTTCATTGCTGGTAAGGCGGCTGACAACTCTAATGACAAGGCTTCTATTGCCGGAACTATTGCTGCCGCCAAGCACGTTCGCGAGGTTGCTGCGCTTTACAACGTTCCTGTCGTCCTTCACACTGATCACTGCCAAAAGGCATGGCTTCCATGGATCGATGGACTCCTTGCTGCCAGCGAAGAACACTACAAGCTCCATGGAGAGCCTCTTTTCTCCTCGCACATGCTTGATCTTTCCGAGGAACCCCTCGAGGAGAATATTGCCATCTGCAAGGAATACATGGAGAAATTCGCCAAGGTGGATATCCTTCTCGAGTTCGAGCTCGGTGTAACTGGAGGAGAGGAAGACGGTGTTGATAACAGTGATGTTGACTCTTCTCGCCTCTACACTCAGCCCGAGGAAGTATACTACGCTTATGAGCAACTCTCTAAGGTACCCAACGCAGCATTCACATGCGCTGCTTCCTTCGGAAATGTACACGGTGTATATGCACCGGGCAATGTAGAGCTAAAGCCCGTCATCCTACACAACACGCAAAAGTACATCGCCGAAAAGCTCGGAAATGGAGATGACAAACCAATGATGTTCGTGTTCCACGGTGGATCCGGCTCGTCTGTCGAGGATATCCAATATGCCATCGAAGCCGGTGTCATCAAAATGAACATTGACACTGACACTCAATGGGCTTTCTGGGATGGTGTCCGTGAATACGAGGCAAAGTACCACGACTACCTCCAAGGGCAAATCGGAAATCCCGAGGGAGCAGATAAGCCAAACAAGAAGTACTACGATCCTCGTATGTCTCTTCGTTCAGGTGAAGAGAAGATGGCCGCTCGTCTGTGCCAAGCTGCTGAGGATCTCAAGTGTGTGAATGTGCTTAACTAAAAAACAATAAAAAATATTTATCTTTGCAACAAAAATCTGTACATCAATATTATTCACGTTTCTGGGGCTCCAAACGACGCAGTCGTACCGTTCCATCCAATGAACTTGTAAGTATGCCATCAGATCGATAGTCAGTTTGGTCATGCAACGTTCCTGTGCGACAAGGGAGAAAACCAGTAATTGAATCGCAGTGATTTGTTGTCATTTCGTTTTCCAATTTTCCGGTTCCGATTTTGTCCCATTCCCGAACAACGGCGTCTGGCCCAATACTCAGCACGGAAGTTTCAGGGTTGAGAATACTGCGACATAACAATACTTGGCCAGCTGTCAATCTTTTGGTGGGCTCTCCAGAATGGACAACTGAGAGCTTCGGCTCTCGAATGGATTTGCTCTTTCTGCCCTGTAGTGATGTTTTGCTCTCATCAGGTGATTGCGACAAGACCCTGAAATCCCAAGTCGCAACTGTCCCGTCCGCTGCAGCACTAACCATCAAAGGATCTGTCCTCGACCCTACAAGTATGTCAGTGATGGGGGCCTTGTGATACCTCAACACGAACAGAGGCGTGGGCGACACCCTTGGATCCCAAAGTGATAGCGTACGATCTGCAGACCCAGATAAAATAGTATTGCTCCCCCAACTCTCGATTTGGGTCACCCATGACGAATGGCCGGATAGCACATGTGAGCATTTACCTCCCGATGATAGGTCCCATATTCGTAGATCTTGATCTGCACCACCGCTTAGGAGTCTGTCGCCATGCCAGGCAGTCTTAACAAACGTTATGCGACCACTATGGCCCGACAAAACGCTCAGCGCATCGCCGCCCCTGCCACGCTGTTGAGACGCAGTATCTTGCTCTTGCGTTATTGCAGGTGTGTTTGGTCGTCGTCCCGTTGTTGGTGATCGTAGGGACCACAACTTGATCAATCCGTCAGCACCACCAGTCACAAGAGAATCTGGCCTGTATATTTGAGACGGCACGTCGATGGCCGTGACGCCTTGAAAGAAGTAGGTTTAAAGGATACAAATGAGAAAACTCCAAGGTGGCATTCTGGTGCTCATCGGGTCAAGAGAAGAAATCATGTTAACCTACCTCCACGATGACCAGCCAACGCTCTTCCACGCAAGGAAAACTTCAGTCTGGTGTGGGCACTTTTTGCGTTCCCATCGGCATCATCTTCGCTTTTCGATGCAAGAAGAGATGACAACACATCATTCACTTCAAAGGACGAAGCCATCATAGAAAACAATGAGCGTCCTAAATTTCATGGTCGATTCAGTGATGCCAAGCAGCTAACTTACCACTCCACACTCGCAAGTCGCCTGCAGTAGTTCCTGCAACAACTCTACTTCCATCCATTGTTTTCATGACGTCTGCAACCTCATCGCTGCTGAGCTCTTGTTTTGTTTCAAATGGTGTTGTATTTACATGCTGCGCCCCACCAAATGCTGCTGCGATACAGCTTACAGCACCTGCGTTATGGAGGGAGTTATAGTGAACAACAAATCGAGTGTTAAAAGGGAAACCTCATAGATGAACATCATAATTTAGACGAAAAAATACTGACCAACTCCATATTCTCCGTCTGATGAAAAGCCACTCCCTGCCCTACTTGCACTCCCCCAGTCAAGGTGTATACCTCGGATTCCGGTGTTGTCACTGCCGCTGATAGAATATGCAAGGAAAATACTCCCATCAAGTCCACCAGTTGCGACTACTGAGTGACCGAATGAAGCCAAAGCAGTAATTGGGGACCTTTTCATATACTGGATATCAAAGCTCTGCGGCCCAGAATCAGACAACCGTCCACCTCCTCCTTGAGAGGTTGGGGCTGGATGACACCAAGAAATGTCCTTCCATGCAGCGTCTTCTGCAGTTTTCTTGTTTTCCCAATCTGCATTCCGTATGAGTGCAATTGGAATATTTTGACTCCTTGCCATCATCTCAATCGAGGAATCTGTAGAAAGCGCAGTAGATTCTCCCGCCATGTCACGTCTCAACGTAATCCTTCTGGCCAGCACGAGCAGCTGCCGTCCACGATCATCGGAGAACCAGCCTTCCTTTTCGCTGATTCGCATCGCAAAACGAGAGAGTTCTTCGCCAGGCACATCGTACCCTTTCATATCAAACAATGTAGCTGTCGCGGCCTCGTATTCCATTTCATCGTCTTCATCGTCCGTTTCTTCCCCTGGGACAATGTCTGAAGGTCGGTTTTCTGATTTCTTACCGCTTCGACGATCTGCAAGATGCATTTTCATCACGGTTTCCCACAGGGAAAGGTTGGCAAAAATAGGGTGCAAACCGATACTCGACGTCATGGTGACAACCTGTTGCCCCGCAGTATCCTTGTCGAATGCCTCATGATTTTTGTTTTCATTCCACACGATGAATCCAGCAGCTAGTGTCAACAGTCGGTAAGCAGTTTCGAACTCTTGATATTCCATGCAAGAATCTAGAATTGCACAACTCAATCTTACAAGACAAGTGAATGCCACAGGGTCTAATCGAGACACTGACGCCTGTTGAGAAGCTGACTGGCCACGTTTAAGGCGCAGGCGTTGTGTTTCCATCCGCGAACGCTGTGACAAGATAGAAAGTAGAAAGCGTTGAGCTGATGGGTTGCGAAGGGCCTTTTCAGATTCAGCCAGGAGATCTCTTCCATTTTCCATGAACGGATTGCTCGAGTTATTCTCGCCGTGAGCCCGATCAAGACACCGTCGGATGATGTCCCTATCCTTGGCATCCACTATCCTTTGCTGTTCAGGATTGGAAGCTGTTCGTCCATGAATGACCGAGCTTGGTTGCATGAGAACGTCATCCGTCCCTTCAATATTGGAAACAGACGAAATCAACGTAGTCAGATCCAAGGCAGCTCCTTGCTTGGTTGCTGCTACGATGCTCTGTCTTGTAAATTTCGTGCCCACCTCAGCTCGTTCCCTTTGATCCTGGGCGGCTTTCCAACTTCGGTACTTTCTCTCACCAATAGCTCTACTTAATCTGATTCGGTCTACTTCCGCGTTCACGAGCTCGGAGCATCCATCCATGATTTTTAAAATTTCCCGATATTGCCATGTTGTTTTCTCAACATCCTTTGATTGGCTGTTGTCACTCGGACGTAGAAGGGCTTCCGTGAAAGAGACTGTGAAATCTGGATCGCTGCATGGTAGGGTATCTGTTTCGTCTGAAAAATCTCCAGTCAATAATTTATCGCAATCATCTTCAAAATAAAAGTCGTCATGTTCGAATATTTCCCCACTATCCTTCTCTTTGTCTACTTGGTAGGTTGCGACATTATCCTCGGCTTTTTGCAAATTTTTCACCAAATGGGCAAGCGATTTTTCTGATCGAATGGCATTTGTATCGCCTGACCTTGTCGGGACTTTGTCAGGGTCCTCGACAATTTCCATGATTTCATGGAAGAAAGCGACATCTCCACTGTCCACTGATTCAAGGAATTGTTGAAAGTTTTGTGTATTGACAAGAGCTGAGAGGAACCGTTTAGAACGAGGGGAGATTACTTTTCCTTGCGTGCTTGGTCGTACGACTCCCTTCTGGTCTTTGCGGTCTTCAAAAAGAGCAGGGGCCGTCTTCAAGAACTTGTCCCTATTGAAAACGGGTCCAGTGCAATCCTGGTATCCACGAAGCAAGCCACATATTTCAATGGCTACCGAGACGCGGAATTCTCTTTCCGCTAGGCTCTCGGCTTCGAGTCTGGGGAGAGTTTGCTCTCCAAAACTGGAAAGGCCCAGTTCTGCGTCAATTTCTTCCTCGGCACGAAGCAATTTGTAAACGGCTCTTGAAATATTCGCTGCGACTTGCGATGGCAGGGGTGGAGGGTTTCTGTGAGTTCCAGCTTTTATTGACTTCTTGCTTTCCAGAAAGGAAGGAGTTGCGGAGCACCTATCCAGGTCGATCACCACCACGTCTTCGAAGGCATTTCGGTCTATGAGCTTGAGATTGTGAGATGGAACTCCAAGTATGTACGAGAGCGGGGCCTCCACGAATTCCAGCATGCCTACTGGCAGGATAGGAATATAGGGTAGGGACCAGCTGAATGGGTAAATGAGAGCTGTGATAACTTCGGCCACCATTACAATATCTGCCATGTCTTGTGAATGTATCAATATTTTAGACTCGGTGAGCACAGCAGCAAGGATGAAATTGAGGCCCTCAGCACCCAGCAACCTGCATGCAGCGACTGTAGCCTTTCCATGCGGCAGAGGCGGTAATCCTGAAGGCGGTGGAAGTGAGAGCAAAAATCTCTCCCCGTCAATAAAGGGAACAGAACAGTTGACAGCTCCAGCGATGGGCTTCTGATATTTGACAACCATTTTTGCCAAAATCTCATGAACCTTGTCGAGTTTAGTAAGTTCCCTCGATTCAAGACTTATTCTTGAAGCAAGATCTTCACAAAGGCGCAGCAACATAGCCTCCATAACTCCGATAATTGGAAGATTACTTGTGAGGCAAATTCCCATGGGCACCCAGAGTCGCTTAGATCCCTGTCGAGCAGCGTCGGCTCCGGTGGGAGCGGGAGTGAAAAATCGTATAACTGCACCGTATGTTTTGACAAGTTTGGATCCATACTCATCGGAGTTTGAAGCAATGACGAACCATGAAAAAGAAGTCGTGCAATTCAAACAAGCATCGAAGGCGGCGATGGATGACGCTACATTGGATGGCGACGATGCGGAAAAACGCTTGAGATTCAAGTCCGAATGGGAGGGAGGAGCGTTACCTCTCCAGAGGCGTGCACCCTCGGGAAAGCAGAACCATTGTACCATCTCCGGCAACAGAGCCTTTCTGCCGTTGTGGACGTGAAATTCATTGTTCGGAGGAAACTGTTCCAAAATGGTGCACTCTGGAGATGACTCTACCCAGCCATTGCCACCATGGTCTAGTTGGTTGTGATTCCCACTGTCCTTGCATCCGACAATGGCAATAAAGTCGAGCACCCCCGGTTCCAACAGAGGATCTATAGCGTTGGAGGATCTGTTCAGTGTAGCACTCTCATCGAGGTCGTCCTTGCTTTCTTCCAAAATACGTTGTGGTATTGAGGGATTAGAAGTCTTGTCTACTTCTGTGGTATTGTGCGTGAGACTTTTGAAGTCAACATTATCTTCTGCTTCATTCATCGTTTGAGCATGAGAGCAAGTAATGTCCAGACGTACGCTGGGTTGCTTCATTCTGTTGAGACCCAAATCAGCCTCCATGGCTTCACCTAATTGAAACCATCTCTCAAGTTTGGCACTCCCAGCATCCTCCAAAACTTTTTCAAGTGGAAGTTGGGCAAGAGGAATGACAAGAGTTCCTAACCGTGCGTCTTCTGTCATCAGCGGGCGTTCCGACCCTTTTGTAGTTGTCGTAATGAGACATCGATTTCCGCATTCGGGAGAAAGGAGCCCCTTGAATTAGCTGTGAATTGGTGCAGGCCAGTATCATGTGTCTTCTCCTCAACAGATAAAGAATTGGTGGATGTTGTCGTTGTAGGCATTGCATTGTCTTGTTCCACAAGCATTCTGGCGACAGCGGCTGCGGCTTCAGCTGCCTCGAGTTCTGCTGCTTTCCGACTAGTTGCTTTTCTCCACAGGGCACGAAAGCCACCCCCTAAGTCCTCTTCTGATCCTGAAGAGTTTCTCTGTAAATTTCTGACCGGATCAGGTTTGTCCTTGGACGCCAACGGGGATTCAAGAGGAGGTTTTGGGACGGAAGTATTTGATGCTACCACGATGGAATGTATTCTTTTCGTTGGTTGGGGTGATTTTGGATTATGTTCTGGCTGGATTGCGGGGGGTGATTCCTGGTAGTTGGTAGGTGTTCGGACGGCTCTCGCTGCGATTTCCACGACCAGTGCAACTTTGGTTGGATGAGTGAGGCCATCCCATCGCATTTCTTGATGAAAATCAATGGTCCCATTGTCTCGCTTTCCCATGATCTTGGTGGTGGTTGATCGTAAGAGAGATGAATGTACAGTTGCAATGCTTTTTGTAAGGAATGTGTCCTGGAGTAATTGTCGTGCCTCGTCAGCATGGTGCGGTATTCTAGCAAAACCAATCTTGACCACGGGACAAAGTGGCATATTCGCGACAACATTAAGCGGTAAGTCGATAGCCGAGACAATCTGTACTTTGATGCTGAGCGCGTGTGCGTTTTCGTTGGTGTTGGACAGGAGCGTATCAAGTTCTAGGTGGGCAGTTGGTCCGCTATCGCCCTTACTGTTAGTGTTGATATTGCGAAGCGACATGGACGTGCCGGTAGTGAGTGATGCAGCGGCTGATAACTGGTAGAGACCTTCGTTACTACGGCGTCGAGCAAGCCGTCGCTCTACTTCTATACCGAGGCGGTCGGCCGATGGATCGTGGTCAAGTTTGATTTCCTTTTCGGCAGCACGTGCCTCTCTACGTTCGCGTAGCCGTGCAGTGAGGTCCGTCGCAGGTGTTCGAGTAGTTGTACCGCTACCGCTAGGTTGGACATCTCGTTTCGTATCTGTTGGAGAGTTTTTGGGACTTTTTGTTTCATCATCGTTTCGTCGTCTAAGGTCCATTGCTAGTAGATCTTGATCAGCACTTTTGGCTCGAGCGGGTGGGCGTCGTTGTTGGCCGGCTCTATTAGAGGCAAGCAAGATTAGGTCTTCGCCGCCAGAGTTGCTCCGAGACAAAAGTTGTCGCCTGTCGTCCTTGGAATGTTGGGATCCAGCATCCTGCTCCGATAATTCCAGTTTTCGATTTGAGGCGTGTTGTTTGAGTCGAGCAGTGAGTCTTTCTGAAGAGCGTGAATACGCCGATGTCGCATCTTCGTCGGGCACGTTGGTTGTGGCATGATCGTCTTTGTCGTTGTCGTCGGAGGCGCTGTCCTTGGAAAATGCCCGTCTCGATCTGGTTCTGCCGTAACTTGGCTGTGAGTAGTTAGCGGAGTCTTCGTCCGTGGGTGTGACAACGCGATCTCGTTCTTTTCTGAGTCGCGATTGTGACTGTGCTCGAAGCAAGAGGGAGTCCTCTTCGGTTGTGGTTTGAAGCCTGTCACGACGTGCCCTCGAAACGGCCGAGAGGACATCGTCGTCCGTTGCAGGTGCTAGTCTGTCAATGCGTTCTCTCCTGGATCGGGAATATGTCGAGGTCGAGGACGAGGCCGAAGCGTCGTCCTCTCGTTGACTGTGGTGAGTGAGTGGAGCATCGAGGGGTCGGCGTTCCCTGCGAATGAGGCCAGAATCTTCCAACTCTTGCCTGGAGGACACAGGCGTACTTTTGGTCCTGCTTGGTACATAGGTTCCGGGGCGGGCCTGTCGTTGCTGTTGGCGTTGGGCTCTTCGTTCCTGTGTTGACAATGTAGTGACGCCAGGTGTTTCGGTAGTTGTCCCTCTACTTGTACTGGTATTGCTACCGGTGCCGGTGCCGGTACCTACAAGTTGTGAAGAAGATGATGATTCTTGGAGTTGTTGTTGTTGCTGTGCTGCGTCGGCTCGTTCCTTGCGTAGTCGCCGAGCCCTCATTTCCCTGATCCTCTCGATTTCATCTTGATGGTTGATCTCTGTGGGTGTTGAGGATGGGGCCGAGTGCCGTTGTCCCGAACCCGTTTGCGCTTGCGTTCCATGTCCCGTTGCGGTTCCAGACGATTTCTCCCGCTCGCTTGGCAAAGAATGTCTCCCGGTACTGCTGCTACCGGTACTACCGCTACCGCTACCCGTACTGGAAGGAGCAATGGCAGTGACAGGGTCAGTGTCTTCCCGGCGTAGGCGTCGCTCTCGTCGTTGAGCTACCGTTTGAGCTTGTAGTTGTAGTTGTAGTTGTAGTTGTGCTTGTGCCTCATCCTCGGCACTCACAGTCACGGTCAAAGGACGACGATCACCTCGAGACGCCTTGCCGGACATCGCGATACACGTTCACCAAGTCAACAGTCCCGTCTAACTCATACACATCCCATGCTACCGCAGAGGAAAAATTAATATCTCCAATATCTTTCCTCGTGTGGAATGGGGAATTACACTGGCTGTGAAATGGAGCTAACTGCTGTGCCACCGGTACTTGTAGTCATCACAGTCATCAAACGCTTTTTTGACTCTTTTGACACTGCCGCACTCCGAAGGGAGACCCGGAAAAGTGCGAAGTTTAAGTAGGTAATACTGTAGCTACGTTTGGTAACGCGGTAAGTACCTGGTATTCTTGCAGTTTGTGACGTGAGACGTGGACAGCTGTCATGCACTCTCGTACCTGGTATGATACCTGGTACAAGTGTACCTTGTCCGTACCTGGTACCGGTAGTACCAACTACCTGGTACCTGGTACCAGGTACGTGATGCTGGTACCAATCTATAAGTAACGCCGGTGCCAATTGCCGCAAGGTCGGACGACGACGACGACGACTGCCGCAACGACGACGTTGCTGTTTGCCTGGCTACGTCGATGGTAGCTCTCCAAGATACGCGGGAAAATAGTGCACAACGGAACAAGTACAAGTACAACTGTGCTGATTGCCGTGATAGAGTCTTGGATGATTTGACAGTAGAAGGTGACATCTTCCGTCGTAGATCTATTCCTTATCCATCCACTCCCTTCTTCCTTCCCTCTTACACCCAGTCAGTGTCAGTTTCCATCCCACTGTCCATTGCCATCAACGATTCGCGCCTACTGTCACTACAAGTACCTGGTACCTGTTACCCTTTGCTTTTGTACCTACCCATCAATCCATCCATACAGAAGACGACGAAAACAACAACAACGTACAAGTACTGTTGAGAGTGATTGTGCTCTTCATATACCATATCTCTATACACTATACCAGGAGCTTATTGTGAGTCGTGAGCATTGGCCATGACGACGCATCAAGAGATGGACAGTTTACTTCTGTTACAAGTACCAGAACAAGTACAGGTACCGGTAGTTTCCGAGGCGGACAAGAGCGTGGAAGAAGCAGGTTCTCAATCCACAGGGTCGAACTTGTCTGTATCGGGCACTGCCACACCTGATGCAGCCCATCCTTTCTTTTCCAGCACTGGTTCGTCGTCGGAACGTCTTGCTCTCGATAGTGAGGAAGCAGCGTCAAACTGCAATGACATGCAGTGGTCCTTTGAGGCTTTCCCAGACGAATTTCACAAGTCACCAGAACCTTTACCATCCCAGTCATTGCTGCTACACTCGCCCCACTCACAATCACATTCATATACACAGTCCCATTCCTATTCACCTCCTCATCATCCACAGTTACACCACAGCCAACACCAACTCCATCTAGAACAGATCCAAGAGAACGCAGTCTGTCAACAGGATGATACCAAAGTCACCCTCTCGCTCGCACATTCCTTGTCGGCCAAGGCTTCGACTCTAGACCCGGACGCGTTGCCCGTGTACTTTAGGCCTTATTATACATCAACCAAATTCCTCTGTGACCTCTCGGAACGAATTTTCCAAAAAGAAGATTTTGCAGTGGCAACATGGTTGGGCTTTTGGAGTTTACTATTCATCACCATGGGTGTCAGTACCATAACACCCATACGAGATGCTGTCGCACTACAACTCGGTGTCAAACACATGCCCAAGTTGACACTCGCTTCCAGTGTCATGGCATTTCTATCCAGCGTGCCCATTGGCTGGCTATTCGAGGCACCAGATCCAAGTAGACGCAAACTGTGGAAGAAAATGGGACTCACGCGAGGAGAAACACAGGGATCCAGCTTGGCACTCTTTTATAGATTCTTTGCCTTGGCTGTCATTAGCTATGCTGTGGGCTTTACATTGGTCGATTACATCAACAACAATTCCGATTCTAGGTCATTTCTATCCAACTTGTCGACACACACGGACTCGCACCATCATCATAACGGTTACCAATTCATGTTTTTACTTCGAGAATGGCTCCCCTTTCTATTCGCCAAACTTGGAGAGATTATGTACATTGCATTTTTTCTCATTGTGCACCTCATGAAGTTACACGCCATATCCCTCGTTTGGGGAGTTACCACGGAAGCCATGGAATATGAAGATGTGGCACGAAAGGCCAAGGAGCAAAAGCATCATCCACAACCAAGAACTCATGCGACGCTACAACCACCAGCCAAGACACGAACACGTCTTCAAAGATTGGCTCTAGTAGGATTTGGGGGTACACTTGGCGGTATTGTTGGAAGGTACGTTGCACGTTACACTTTACATATCGTGTATCATGATGGATTACTGTCCGCCAGTTTTATTTTTTCCCATTCTTTCCTCATATCAATTCCTAACTTTCATTACTCTTACATTACAGTATTCTCGCCTCAGAGTTGGTCAATATTATACACTTGCCGGGATTGCTCATTCTATCTGCACTGTTGCTGGAATTGTCGGCTCAGTTGTCGGTCGAGTTGGGGAGGATCATGCAAATACACTGGGAGGAGCAACAATATTCAGATCAACGCAAGACTTGGCCAGCCTGGATCCGAGTATGAAACGATCAACGTCACTTGGGAGCATGAAGAGAGTTGCATCGGGGAATAGTCTCATGAAAAAGGTTGCTTCAGGAAACTCCATATCGCAATCACATTCCAACAAATCCTTGACGTCATTGGATACCCATTCAAATCATCTAGCCAGCCCACAGTGTGGTAATACGACGAACAACATCCAACCGCCAACGGAAGTCGATGATAATACCTTTACGCAACGTCTCCTTCGTGGAATCACAACCATCCTCAAATCAAGATTGCTCATGGCCATTTTCACCTACAATGCACTCTTTGCTAGTACCACCGTCCTCTTGAGCTTTCAAAGAGCCGAACTTGTCGCCAATCGTAATCCCAATGTAACCACTGTCGCGGCCGATACAGCATTCCTCGCAAAAATCAACATGGCGAGTTCCATAGCTGTTTTCACAATGCAGGCTAGTGGAGTCGGTGCCATAATTGCGCAAAGTTTGGGACCTCAAGGGAGTCTCGCCATCATGCCCATAATCCGACTACTGGGGGTATTGAGTCTGGCATGGTGGCATCGAGTGTCAAACGGTCAAGCACCCAATCTCATTCTCTTTTTGATCCTTGATGAATGCACGCGAGTTGTCAATCTTGCCGTGGCCAAACCCGTTAGAGAAAGTCTATGGCGTGGACTATCCAATGAAGCACGATATGAGGCGAAACCGATTGTCGACACATTGGCCAATCGATGGGGAGCAGGTAGTGCCTCCTTCTGTGTCGCTGCTGTTCATCGAATCTTGCTCTGGGCAGGTGTTCAAGATCCGGCAAATCATGGAGAAATTGCCGGCTTGCCACCAATCATATTTCTATGTCTCCTCGTCGCGGCATGGTGGGCCATGGTCAGCGTGGATCTAGGACAAATTCGAAGGAAGATTGACGCGGAGTTGAAAAAGCGGCAGTAATGTTTGCTCCAAAACAATTTAACTACACAACACATGAAACTGTGCATATGTATTTCACTACTCTTCTTATTCGGATACAACTTTATTTGGCTTTCGAGGCAACTTTGGCAATCAAGACATCAACTATGGCAGGATCTGCCAAGGTAGAAATATCACCAAGCGAGTCGGTCTCTCCTGACACAATCTTGCGAAGGATTCGTCGCATAATCTTGCCACTGCGGGTCATCGGAAGCGAAGGAGCAATCACAATCACATCCGGCGAGCAAAAGGCGCCCACTTCGTTTCGGACCGCAACACGAAGCTCTGTAATCAACTCCGGCGTTTCATGGAATCCATTCTTCAGCATGCAGAATGCACAAATTGCTTGACCCTTGAGATCATCGGGCTTGCCAACGACAGCAGCCTGGGCAACGCCTGGATGACCCACCAAGGCACTTTCAACTTCGGCTGTACCGATTCTGTGACCGCTCACATTGACTGCAAGGAAAGTAAATACAGGTGAAATGAGACGAGAAGAGATAGGATGATGAGATAAGATGACATAACAACAAATGAGCCAACCAATTGAAGTAGACTTACTAACGTCGTCCAAACGTCCAATAATAAAATGGTTGCCGTTTTTGTCAAGCAATACACTATCTCCCGTGAAGTAGTAGCCGGGATAAGCTTTCAAGTAGACACTCAAATATCGTGCATGGTCACCAAGACATGTTCGAGCCATGCCCGGCCATGGTTGTTTAATGGCAAGGACTCCTTTGATATTCCCGGTTTCATCCGGTTCGGTGATTTCTTTCCCAGATTTTGGATCCAAAATGACTGGTTCAATACCATAGAAGGGACGAGTACAGGATCCAGGGACCATGGGAGTGATGCCAGGAATGTTGGTAATGACATGTCCTCCAGTTTCGGTTTGCCAGTACGTGTCAACCACGGTGCATTGAGATCGACCTACCACTTCATAGTACCAACGCCATGCTTCGGGATTGATCGGCTCACCAACAGATCCAAGAACTTTGAGGCTACTAAGATCATATTTCTTGGGAGCTTCATCTCCATATCGCATCAACAAACGAATGGCGGTTGGTGCGGTATAGAATTGGGTAATTTTATGGCGTTCCACCATATCCCAGTATCGTCCTTCGTCTGGATAAACGGGTGTGCTTTCAAACAAGAGTGTGGTACTACCATTCAGCAAGGGTCCATCTGTTGGTTGAACATGAACATACACGTGGGCAAAGCAAACAACATGAACAAAACAAGTTAGGGTTCTAGCCACTACAAAAAGGAAAGGATGACAGAATACGGAGCACTTACACACGACATAGGTATGGCCAGTGATCCATCCGCAATCGCTGATCCAGGGAAAAATTCACAAGAATAATAAAGTCTGGTGAGTTTATCACGCTTTGTCGTCACAAGGAAAACATCCACACATGAAACTTACGCCTACCGAGTGATAGGACAATTGGAAATGCAAGAGAAGGAATCAAGTGTGCACATTTGGACAAGAACGAGAATGAGAGAAATATTTGGTTCATCTTGTAAAGCTGTAATGGATGAACTCACCACACAAGCAAAAACATCTCCTGGAGCAAGATCAAACGTCGTCTTCACTGTGTGCGCCGCCTGGCATGGCGCAAAAGGTCGAAAGGTTAGAAATGAGACGGATTAGAAAGCCCTGGTACATCATTACAAACAAAAACACTTACAAAGAGAGCATATCCACCCGTAGTGTGCAATAGGCCTTTTGGCATCCCCGTGCTACCAGAAGTATACAAAATGAACAAGTTGTCCTCGGCATCCATTTGAACCGGTGTACAATAAGGACGTTGGTTTTCCACCAAAATATCGAATCGCACATCTCGCTCATGCATGGGGTAGGGAGCCTCGGATTCTGGTCCTTCATACGTTCGTTCCCAAACCAAAACCTTCTTTACCAAATGTCGGTCCTTGATATGGTCGAGAGCGGTATTACAAATGCTCTTCAACGGGATACGCTTCCCTCCGCGAAGTCCGTGATCGGCCGTCACAAGATACTCAGACTGGGCAGCATGAATACGACTTGCCAATGCCTCGGACGAAAACCCTGCAAAAACGACCGAGTGCACAGCTCCGATTCTGGCACACGCCAACTGCCGGATGCAATAAAGAAAGAAACAAATTGGTGAATGAAACATTGATGGCTGGAACAAAACAAAGTAAACTGTTCAAAAAAATGCGAAAACCTACCATCGTCATGGCCAGTTCTGGGATCATTCTGTACAAACAAAAGGTACATTTCTTGTTTGTGAGATAGACGGTCGTCACGGTCGTTGAATATATGGAGCACATGGCGACACAACATATAATACACTTACGGCATGTAAATAGTTACAACGTCACCTTTCTGGACACCTTGTGAAATGAGTGCATTAGCAATTTGTGAAACCTTGCTCGTCATTTCGCCAAATGTAATGCGTCGAACTTCAGTAGGCTCGTCGCCTTCCCAAATCATCGCAAGGGCGTCGGGATCGTGACGGTCCAGAGCGTTGTAGGCAACATTCAGCTTGCCTCCAGCGAACCAGCGCACATCACCATGCTCGAAGCCTCCTTGCACGACTCGGTGACGATCAAAGAGAACATCCCAGGTCAGACTATCTTTGGCAACTTTCCCCCAATACTTGGATGGATTGGTGATCGACGCTTGATGCAACTTGAAGTACCTATCGTAGCTGCTGGAAGTCTTCGCATCATACATCGGCTTGATGATGGGGGCAGACACAGAGGGATTGTCATCGTGGACCGTAGTGGAGGGAGCTGATTCCATAGTTACTGGCAGCAAGGGTTTCAATCAAATGTTGGTGCTTGTCCTGACTGTGAGGGGATCTGCTCGCAATGAAAATCCAGGTCTAAATGAGAACCATCTTATTTTACTACTGTTAACTGCAAGATCTTACAGGTCACAGATCACTCTCACTCAGTGTCACCAGTCATGACAGTGTCAAGCTCGGGTGGTAGTAGGGTACTAACGGCCCTAACGGCCCTAACGTCCCTAACGTCCCTAACGTACCTGGTACCTGGTAGATGTACCTGGGCCAGCGAAATTTTGCAGTATGTGTACTTGCATACCTACAGGGAATAAGAAATCGCCATTACACTTCACTGTTAAACCATTTCTCCTTCATCAAGAGAATCCATTCTCCGGGGAAGTCGACTACGAGTACTTGACATCCCAGAACCCTATTGACTGTGAAGTTCGGATTATTTTACTACCTGGGCATATTTTTTCCTTCCTATTTTCTCTTTTGACCAAGGTCTAATCGTCAAGGTCCACGTACCGTAGTCGTCTCTATAGTTTTTATCCGCAAAAAAGAGCTACCTACCGGTACTACAGCAAGGCGTCTATAGATCATAATATCAGCCTTTCTTCAGCTATGCTTTAGCCTTACATTAGCTGACCCCTTGACTTTTTTATGGTTATTTCAACACTATTACGGAAGAAACCAAGTTGAAAACCCGAAGGTTTCTTGAACCATCTCAGGGAATTGACGAATGGCAAAGGGGAGTTGCAACAACAAGGAGATGAATCATGAATCGCCTAGTACGTATCCGAGCAAGTCCAATCATGGGAGTCGATCACAACCCACTCCCAAGTTTACACTATTTACAATTTATCACGGCACCCAGTTTTGTGGAGAATATTGCAAAGTGCTATGTAATCACTAGTCAGATTTGTTTGTACCCGCATTGTATTTTATTTGAGATCATGTAGAACGTGGTTCAAAAACCGCTTACTGCCGGCTTGACATTATCCATTTGTTTGACAACTCGCTGCCGTGTGGCGGACCTAGTCCAGTTCGTTTTCTAGCCTCAACGAAAGATTGATGCGGGATTTTAAAAAGTGGCAAATAAGCTCCAATGACATTACTAATCAACAGGAAATGTGCTATGTATTTGTCTGTTTCATTTGGAAACCAATTCCTTGACCGGATTTTTCAAGGCAAATTTTTCGATCAAGACATCCACAATGGCAGGATCTGCCAAGGTAGAAGTATCACCAAGCGAGTCGGTCTCTCCCGACACAATCTTGCGAAGGATTCGTCGCATGATTTTGCCACTACGAGTCATCGGAAGCGAAGGAGTAATCACAACCACATCAGGAGAACAAAAGGCGCCCACTTCGTTTCGAACCGCAACACGAAGCTCGGTAATCAACTCCGGCGTTTCATCGAATCCATTTTTCAACATGCAGAATGCACAAATCGCTTGCCCCTTGAGATCATCGGGCTTGCCAACGACAGCAGCCTGAGCGACGGCTGGGTGACCCACCAAGGCACTTTCAACCTCTGCTGTACCAATTCTGTGACCGCTCACATTGACTGCAAGGAAAGTAAATACAGGCAAAATGAGAGAGAAGAGAAGAGATATGATGGTTAGATGACATGACGTGACAAGAAGTGGACCAATCATAAGAAGGATGTAGACTTACTAACGTCGTCCAAACGTCCAATAATAAAATGGTTGCCGTTTTTGTCACGCAACACACTATCCCCCGTGAAGTAGTAGCCGGGATATGCTTTCAAGTAGACACTCAAATATCGTGCATGGTCACCAAGACATGTTCGAGCCATGCCCGGCCATGGTTGTTTAATGGCAAGGACTCCTTCAATAGCGCCATTTTCATCTGGTTCCGTGAGCTCCTCCCCAGTTCGTGGATCCAAAATGACTGGTTCAATACCATAGAAGGGACGAGTACAGGATCCAGGGACCATGGGAGTGACACCGGGAATATTGGTAATGATATGTCCTCCAGTTTCGGTTTGCCAGTATGTGTCAACTACGGTGCATTTGGATCGGCCTACCACTTCATAGTACCAACGCCATGCTTCGGGATTGATCGGCTCACCAACCGATCCAAGGACTTTGAGGCTACTTAGATCATATTTCTTTGGTGCGTCATCCCCGTAACGCATCAATAAGCGAATGGCGGTTGGTGCGGTATAGAATTGGGTAATTTTATGGCGTTCCACCATATCCCAGTATCGTCCTTCATCGGGATAAACCGGTGTACTTTCAAACAATAGTGTGGTACAACCATTCAACAAGGGTCCGTCTGGAAATGACACAAGAGATCATCAAAGCGGGAAGCACCCAACAAATCAAGTTTAGGATATCAGAGAAAAGATAAAGAGAAACAATGGGAAAACAAGGATCACGTACAAACAACATATGTATGACCGGTGATCCAACCGCAATCACTGAACGTGGGGGTGAAAAAGGGGAAACAGAAGTGAGATTACGTATTTGCAGTTTTTCTCATGCGTTACTGCTGAGGAACTTACGCCTTGCCAATTGTAGAGCGAGGCGTATTTGGAATGTTGAGGACAAGAACGTTTCAATGAAAAGTATGACACAGATTCAACATAGGAACTCACCACACAAGCAAAAACATCTCCTGGAGCAAGATCAAACGTCGTCTTCACTGTGTGCGCCGCCTACCATTGCGTCGAAAGGCAGTAAAAGTTAGAAATGCGACTGATTTGAAAGCCCTGGTACATAACTACAAACAAAAACACTTACAAAGAGAGCATATCCACCCGTAGTATGCAATAGGCCCTTTGGCATCCCCGTGCTACCAGAAGTATACAAAATGAACAAGTTGTCCTCGGCATCCATTTGAACCGGTGTACAATAAGGACGTTGGTTTTCCACCAAAACATCGAATCGCACATCTCGCTCATGCATGGGGTAGGGAGCCTCGGATTCAGGTCCTTCATAGCTTCGTTCCCAAACCAAGACCTTCTTTACCAAATGTCGATCCTTAATATGATCGAGAGCGGTATTACAAATGCTCTTCAATGGTATACGCTTCCCTCCGCGAAGTCCATGATCGGCCGTCACAAGATACTCTGACTGGGCAGCAAAAATACGACTTGCCAATGCCTCGGACGAAAACCCTGCAAAAACGACCGAGTGCACAGCTCCGATTCTGGCACATGCCAACTACATGTACCGGTAGTAATAAAGAAAGGGAGAAACAAATGAAATGTAATTGGTGAATTCAACACAGATGGCTGAAACAAACAAAGCAAACATTTCCTAAAAAACAGGCAAAACCTACCATCGTCATGGCCAGTTCTGGGATCATTCTGTACATACAAACGGTATATTTCTCGATTGTGAGATCGATGGTCGTCATTGTCGATGTGATTGGACATCATATTTTTATATATTGTGCTGACATGTCGAGACAACATATAATACACTTACGGCATGTAAATAGTTACAACGTCACCTTTCTTGACGCCTTGTGAAATGAGTGCATTTGCAATTTGTGAAACCTTGCTCGTCATTTCGCCAAATGTAATGCGTCGAACTTCAGTAGGCTCGTCGCCTTCCCAAATCATCGCCAGGGCGTTCGGATCGTGACGGTCCAAAGCATTATAGGCAACATTCAACTTGCCTCCAGCAAACCAGCGCAT
This sequence comes from Nitzschia palea, assembly GCA_019593585.1. Classification (NCBI taxonomy): domain Eukaryota; phylum Bacillariophyta; class Bacillariophyceae; order Bacillariales; family Bacillariaceae; genus Nitzschia; species Nitzschia palea. Next base: position 28,767 of record SWEM01000130.1, on the reverse strand, counting down.
ATCACCATGCTCAAAGCCTCCTTGCATCACTCGGTGAGCATCAAAGGGAACATCCCAGGACAGAACATCTTTGGCAACTGTTCCCCAATACTTGGCTGGATTTGTAATCGACTCATGATGCAACTTGATGTACCTATCGTAGCTGCTGGATGTCTTGGCATCGTACATGGGCTTGATGGTGGGGGCAGACCCCGAGACACCGTTACTTTCTGCATTTTGGGCCGAAGCTGACTTTGATTTCTTTCCTAGCGATGGCATCAACAAACTGTTGATCCGTGGGGCGAATCCTTCTCCAGTTCCCATTGCCGATGCTAGGCAAAGGGTTAGGTTTGCTACCGTGTGGAGCCTCATGGTTGTTTACCGTAGTGCCGTGATTGGTTTATGGGACAACTACAGGTGGAAATTCCCTCGACTGTTTCAGGGTGGTATGAATGAGAAGCTTTCTTTGTCTTCCACAATGTTTGTGCCGTGATTGGCAGTTGAAGTGAAGGGACCAGTTGTACAGATTTTTTCGGATTGGGTTCTCTCGCATCACCTGGCCCTGTCACAATTGTTCCCCGGCGCTATTTGCTCATATATTTGAAGTATGGATCTTTTCATTGGTGGAGCTGGTGATGACTGTGTGTACGTGTGCCTTCGTGTACCGTGATATACTATGCTTACTTATACCTATATTCATTCTTCCAGTGATCCACTTGGTCGATTCACTGGCCACGTTGACAGAAAGTCAAGAAAATGGCCCACGTCGGCAATGTTGGGGTCGTGTCATGTCATGTCATGTCGTACCACGAATTGGTCTACTACACTACCGGAGTACACTACAAGTTACAAGGTGTTTGTTCAAGTACCTTCGTCAGTCACCTGTTGTTCTCACACTGATAGTTAACTGTAACCTAGCATGCCATCCTTGCGGTACTAACTAACTGTAACTTGTAGTCCATCCGAGGCCGTACAAGTATTGTGGACTACCGTAGTTACAGTTGCAGTTACAGTCATTGTCAACAGTTTCAATGCTGGTCAAGTCCCCTCATAGAAGGATTAGGAATTCTCAGCAAGATTTTCACAGTCAGTTCGAGTTCACATTGGCAGTGAAAGGTACAAGGACAAGTCATCGGAAACGAACCATCAACCATCACATGATCATCAATAATCGAGCCGTTGCGAATTATTGGCTTTCCATTTTCTTATTGTTATTACTGGCATCCTTGACTGTTTCTTCCGACAAGTCGTCGTTTCATGCCTTTGTTTCAGCATGTGAAAAAAACCCACGATCCTCGCCCTCCTCATCCCAAGCTACCAGCACCAAACCCTTTCTCGCCTCGACACGATCCGTGGACAAAATCGCAAGTCGCATCTCTGCTACGACGGCGAATGGTTCTTGTTTGCTGACTGCCAGTGCCAATTTAAAGAACAACCTAGACATACATTTTCAAGAGGAGGATGATGGTGAGACGGATGAAAACAATGAGAACAACAAGGGATCCCATTGGCTCCAAGAATCATCAACGTCATCAACATCAACACTAAACTCTTCGCCATCATGTTTCGTGCCCACCCCTCCCTTTACTGTTCTCCAAGACGAATACTTGGAGTATCAACGACGCAAACAAGATTGGGTCCAACGCTATACAAGTTTGGAAAGTCTTAGAGAAACGTTTGGGTCAAATAAGAATAGATTCTGGGGCGATCTCGATGCCGCATCCGCACGACGTCTCTACAAGACATTATTACCCAAGGCGTTATTGGAACTTGTCCAAGCGGGGGTTCAACCCGAAGACTTGGCACCGTTAGCCTATCAAGCACGAGTGGCTGCCAAACTCTATGCTCGAGAGCGATGTCATCTTCCCGCACGAATCATGGCGAATCTCTATGATGGCTTTCGAACGTTGAAACGCTATGGAAAATTCCAACCCGTGGGCATGTCCTATGAACAAGTATGGGACAAGTATCAAAAGGTAGTTTTGGAAAAGTTGCAAAATGATCGGGAGGACGATGACGACAGCGACTTTAACAACGGTGATGACGATTTCATTGATACGGATAGTGCTATACGGCATATTTGCATGAAGATTTTGGAATCCAGTTGTCGGACGAATGAGGCCGTGGATCGTTGGGTTTTGGCTTCCAAGGAAGATGCCTCTGAAAGGAACCAACGGGAAGACTTGATCCGTATTGCTCAAACATTGGAAGAAGATGTCAAGAAACTCTTGCAAGGGTCGCCATCCAAAAAGAAGCGTCATTCCTCCAAATCGACGTCACGGCAAGCACGGAGTGTTCTGCGATGGATCCTTCAACTCAAACGAAGTTTACGACGAAAACTTTAATGAGAAGGTACCTCCCGATAGTACAAATACAATATCCTTGCAGCACATGCACTACTCAACCTAAACTAAGGGCAAATGGTTTCATCGCAATTACTATACTATATCTGCAAGTTGAAAATGATTTTTTCAATCCTTCAGTGTGGAAACTCTGTGCAAACAATCGGTGCAAGTACTTGTAGCAAAATGTAAAAATTGCAATGCATCCTTCCTAGCTTATAGTGTTTGTTTGTTTTACCAAATGAATAAAAATGGAGAGCTCTAATGAGAAGACATGCCAACGGCACCCTTGAAGGCCTCATCCATGACTTCCGAAAGAGTGGGGTGTGTGTGCACCATCATACTCAATTCTTGGACAGTGGTACCGGCAGCAACGGCGTTGGCACATTCTTGAATCAAATCGGCCGCATGCAAACCAATAATGTGCACACCTACAACCTTGCCGGTATCCTTGTTGAATAATACCTTGGCAATTCCGTTACCTTCACCTTCGGCAAGAGCCTTGGAGTTGGCACGGAAATTTCCCTGACTCTTGCCAAGTGTCCAGCCTTGTTCTTGCGCCATCTTGACGGCTTGTTCCTCTGTTGGTCCAACCATGGCAATTTCGGGGTGAGTAAAGCAAGCAGCCGGAATGGCATCGTGATTCACCACATGCTCTCGGCCAACAATGTTTTCAACGGCAGAGATTCCTTGCGCGGAAGCGGCATGTGCAAGCATCATCTTTCCGTTGGCATCCCCAATGCCTACAACAACAAAAAGAATCAAAGGCGATTGGAATTGTCAGCACCACCTAAAAATGTATCAATTCTTACCACGAATGGCAAATCGTGGGTCACTTACAATAAATGTGTGGAATGACTTCGCCACCCTCGTGTTTGGTGAGAACTTGCATTTTTTCATTGACGGCCACAAATCCACGTTGAGTTTCAATTCCCATGGCGTCCAATCCCATGTTAGCAGTGTTGGGTACGCGTCCTGTGGCAACCATAGCAGCATCTACTTCGATTGTTTCAACGTGTTCTCTGGAGAACGAAAAAAAAGGTTGCAGTTAGTTCACGTATGAAGTGGTGGCGTCACATTTGAGGAACACACAACGGAAATTGAAATTACGTACTTTGTTTTGGCATCAATCATTTTAATGGTGACTGGCTTTTCACCAGGAATACCGGGAATAACTTCCGCAGCAAAGACCCCAGTTCGGTAGTCGATGGGACGATCACGAATCAACATACGTTCCGCTTGTTTGGCGATTTCTCGGTCAAAAGTGGGCATCAACATTGGAAGAGCCTCGATAAATGTGACCTCACTTCCCAAGGCAGTATAAACGTCGGAGAATTCGAGGCCAATGTAACCAGATCCAATGATCGCAACCCACTCAGGAACAAACTGAAGTTCCAGAGCACCATCAGAAGTGTATACTGTCTTCTCGTCAACAGTGACACCAGGAGGGACAAATGGAACTGAACCAGGGGCAAGGATAATATCCTAAGCGTAAAGAGCATCATAGGACAAGGTGAGATGACAACTACAATGACAAGAATAGTCACAAGAAATACGCACCTTGACCCGGTAAACTTTTCCGGTAGCCTCGTCCTTGACTTCATGGGGCTTTCCAGTCAAAGCACCACGGCCTTCAATGACGTTGCATCCAAGACCGACAAGACTGTTCTCAAGGTTGCCTTTAACTCGGTTGGCCAAGTTCTTGGCGTGGTTGGCGATTCCTTCGCGAGAATATGTGACTTCACCTTCCACTTCAATACCAAGGCTCTTGAGGTGTGATGAATCCCTCATTTCACGAACACGGCCACTGGCAGCCAACAATGCCTTGGAAGGAACACATCCACGGTTGACACATGTTCCTCCGACATCACCTCCTGCAAAAACTGCAGTAGACAAACCCTGCGCTCGACTGTGCAAGGCAGCACCGTGGCCACCAACACCGCATCCAATTACAGCCACATCAAAGTCAAAGTCGCCATCTGCCATGGACAAGGCGCTGTATCGTCGTAGTTGTTGTGTCGGCGCAAATGCCGACGCAGACGAGAGTGCCAATGCGGCAATAGTAGTGATGGTGAATTTCATTGTAGTGCTGGTGCTATCTACAGAACAGAAAAATGCGACTGAAAGGAAAGAATATCCTTGCCGTAACCGGAAGGGAACCAAGAAACAACAAGCAAGCGTCAAATTGATGATCTCGCACATCGAACGATGACGACAGAAAAAAGGCGATGTGATGATGTTTGCACCGTCCACGCGCGTCGCAATCTTCAAAATGTTGGCCACGTCTGATGTCACACTTCCGTAACGTCGCACAGACGGGATAATTAACGGATATAACAGTAAAACGTAGGTAGGACCAGAGGTAGATTGACTATGAAAGTATCAGCATTTGTACCTGTGTTCCGGGGAACTGCGGAACACAAAGAAGACGTTACCGTGTACTTGTACCTAAGGTGGCTGCCTTGATGTTGCTTCGCAAAGAACATGTTCTTCCGAAACTGACTGGAAAGCAGTAAGAATTGATTTTCCGTCTGTCCCTCTGTCCAATATAGACACAAATGAAGGAAAGAAACGGTGATTTGCGGTTGATGGATATACCATTTCTGTATTTCCAGCGAGCCGACATTTGTCGTGTCTGTCCTTGTGGAACGACCGTGCAATCCAGGGCATTTAAAGGTACAAGGGATCTCACCGGGGTATTTCTTCATCGTAATTTCCTGTCATCCATTCTCTATGGTTCCACACCGCCTCCCAATTTGATGGGCCGACACAAACATAGGCATTGACTTCCGGTAGTCACATCACACCCCAGTCGTCACCACATTGCAACTCTTTTCGTATAAAACCAAAGCAAGGGAGAAACTACATCATTACGAAAGAAATTATAGCAGAAGTAGAGACACCAGAATCGTCATGGCAGAACAAACGTTAACACCTCAGCAAATCGCTTTGTCAAGTAATTTCCAACGTGTTTTTCTGCAGCACCAACAACAGCAACAGCAACAATTACAACTTCAGCAGCAGCAGCAACAACAACAACAACAGCGGCAACAACAACTTCAGCAGCAGCAGCAAAACCAACAACAACAACGGCAGCAGCAACAGCAGCAGGTTAACCAAGTCCAATCATTAAATCACAATGCCAACCAGTTTGGAGACTCGTTTCTGCTTCAAAATTCCAATTTCAGCAATCAAGATTCCCTCCTTTTCCAGCTTTATCAGAACATTGTTTCCAATCCAAACCAGGCCACGGCAAACTCCTCACTTTTGAACTCCACTTTTAGCAATAGCAACAGTAATAGCGGCAACAGCAACAGCAACAATGCGCAGTACGGTACGATACAAAGCGATAACGATCAAGATCAACGAAAAGGGCTGCTCGATCCATATCGGCAACTCTTTGGACCTGTTTCCACAGAACCTAACAACAACACCAATAGTAATGACCACAGCAACAACAACAACAGCTCGGGAGCAGAACGATTCATGTTGCAAAGTAAAGTCGAACCATTCAATCGAGAATCTACCTACGAAGATTCTACTGACTTGTGGAAAGTGTTTGATGATGATGTGAGTCTCTTCGTCTTGCCTGCTTACTTGTTTGTACTTGTCCAAAATATCTGTGTGTCTGCCATGGGTGACTCATGCGTTTGTCTATTACATTCCGGACATGGCAGTTCGCTCAGCCTGGGGGAACTTCAAAGAAATTCAACCTTTCTCTCAACAATTTTGCATTTCTTTCTCAGAATCAACAACAACAAATTGAAAGTACTACGAACAACAATCCCATCGAGATTCCACAAACGATCGAATCATCCAACATATATCAGTCCAACACAGTTTCATACCAAAGTGACTTTGATTCTGAACCATTCATTTTGCCTTCCACCATGATCCCTCCAAGCGTTCTGGCTCTTTCATCAGGAGAAAGCAAGAAACGAGCTGCCACAAACAATGATGCAGCTCAGAAGCGCAAGCGTCTCAAACATCTTCAACCATCGATTTCGCCACAGGCGTGCCTTGAAAACCTAATGGTGCAAAAGGGGACCAAGTACCAGCGCATATCATCTGATGATGCGGAATATGATGCAGTGCCAAGTGCCTTGCAGCTGGCATCCTTTGGTACACAACTGGTCAAGGCAGTTCACACAAGCGACACTGGAATGCTCGGTAGATTGCTTTCCTGCGGATTGTCGCCCAATCCCTGCAATCAGTTTCGAGATAGTATTCTCGACCTCGTTTGTAAGCGGGCCAATGAGCCCATTTTTGGACTCCTCATGGAAATGGGGGCCGATTTACAAGGTAAGGCAGTCCATATGTTTGTCATCCGTTCGATTCAACATCTCCTCACTTTTATTGTTTCGTTTCATTCTTCAAAGTGGTGGACGGGTTTGGTCGAACACCTTTACATCATGCATGCTGGGCCAGCACATTTTGTGCGCCTATTGTTGAGAACATCTTGAAGCGTGACCCAATTCAACTTTGTATCGAAGATAAGCACGGGCAAACACCCTTGGAGTATGTTAGAGCCGAACTAAACGGTGAATGGATTGAGTTCCTTGAACAACATGCCACCAAGTACCTCGACCAACCGCTGAAGCTCCAATCACCCAAAGAGCGTAGACCGGAGGGCACATTGGTAGATCCACCAAACTCAATTGGTGTGAGCTTGGCTGCACTAGTTTCTTCGGGTACCGTTTCCCCCGAACAAATAGCTCAAATGGACGAAGAAACCCGAAAGAACTACAAAGCCAGGGGTTGCTGATGCACACGCCCTAATCCCACTCATGGAGAATTACGGTAGCGGTAATTGATAGATGCGACTATACGCATTTCCCAATCTGGACACACGAGTTATCTTTTTCACTTATTCTTTGCCGGTGAAAAACATTTTAACTTTCTCCATTCAATTATCACAAAACTACTACACATCACTCTCTGTGCCATCATTACAGTAAATCGATCGTATGCGGTACATTTTAAGTTGGTTGAGAAAGCCTGTTCATCCGATTTTGAGTCCACTTGCCGTTCCACATTTTCCGTCGGCTGCTTCCAGCTTTCTGCCAAATGGTTTACGCAGCATTTCGCGCTGGAGGCCAACGTCCCAGCAGGTTGACCTTTGTCGAAGTATTTGCTTGCGGGGAGAAGATTTCAGCGTCAACAAAGGCCTCCTCCAGCTCATGGTCTTCGTTGATCTCGTGCGAGTCAGGGCGCTTCCAGCGAAATGTCGGAAGTCGGTTGACAGACGTGGTGCTGGAGATTGCTATACCAGAATATTCGCTCTTTTCGTCGTCATTTTGCACACGAATACCATGAGAGGGCTTGTCCGAGTACCTGCGAGGAGGTTTTGGCCTCCTCATATTTTCGTGACTCTTTGCGTTGCCTTTTTTAAGTTCACCTCCAGCCTTATTCAAAGACGACGATTCATGAGGGAACCGGATATTCGACACGATGTTTTCATTTTGACCGGAGCTACTGTCTTGCAAACGCAATGAATCGCAACCAATCTCGAAACCAGCTTTATCCACGGCGCTGGCCCAGGCATCTTCCAATAGATCATCCTCCACTCTGTCGTTTCGTGTTTTCATCTTCTTTCTCCAAGTCTTTCTTCGTTTCGTTGCCTGCACCATCTGATCAACTTCTTGTTTGACCATCAAGAAGAAACGTTGGATGACTCTGGCTGCGTCGTCGCGTTTCCTGTCGCCGAGATAGCTTCGACAACTTTCTTGGATCACCATTGCGGCGATACGCTTTTTTCGCTCATTTTCCGCAGTATGGAGAAGAGCCATTATGAATTTTCGCTGTAAATATTCTTGACGGGCCAGGCATCTGCGAGCAAAGCACTGCAATGTTAACCTCGCCCGTTTCTCTCGACAATATTTATTAAAAATCACTCTTCCTCTGAACCAACTCTGAATCTGCATGGTGCAACCAAGGATGTACCAATATTTCTGCCGAGCAACGAATCCACGAGTGGCCTTTTGTAAGACCAGAATGGCCGATAGTTCCATTTTTCGTTGCACCACGCGTGCTCGAATTTGCCAAGCATACTTCTGTTGCGCAATATACCGCCGTGCAATTTTCTGGGCTGAAATAATATCTGAAATAGTGAAGATGTAATCTGTGTAGCAGACGAACCCCCTCCAGGCACTCTGAATCAAAGAAGCAGCCAAGAACTCTCCTCGTCGAATTAGGACCTCGCGTTTTGCCTTCATTCCTCTGAATCTCGTCTGGATTACCAACGCTGCACGATAGAATTTATATGCAGAATGCATTCTCTTGCCTCTCCAAATAGCTTGTATGCGACGAGCAGAACAATAATACCTGTAAGCCTTGTACATACGCTGTCCCCTCCACACCGCTTGTATTTTTCGGGCGCAAATGTACAAGTTGACGGCTGTCCTTGCTTGCATCCCTCGTACCCTTGATTGAATTGTCCTCGCTGCCAAGTAAGCCTTGAATGCTACGCGAGCTTGCGTAGCTCTGAATTTTGCTTGGATAACCATGGCAGCATAATGTTCGATTGCCGTGAGCTGTTCTGATGCGATTCTGATTTGTTCCGAACGTGCTAAAGTGAAGAGAGTCTTCTTTGCCAAGAATGTTCGAACATGTTTCTGTATACGTATTGCTTCCTGTTTCTCTTTCTGGTACTTTACTCGTTGACGGTGTGCTCGATATGCCGCCTGGATTTGAATCGAACAATCAAGGGCAATCACGTAATTCGAAAAGCACCAGAATCGCCTCCAGTAGCTTTGAATGGTTCTCGCAGCGGAGTACTCATATTTCATTACAACATATTCAGTCTCGTCGACGAAACCACGCCAACGCTTTTGAATGGTTAAAGCTGCTTTCTCTCTGTTTCTTCGAACTACTTTTAATCGCCAGGCACGTTGGATTCTGCGGGCGTACAAATACTTGCGCCAGCTTCGTTGCAGCGTGAGTGCGGACATTGTATGCTTGTGATGTCTCAACTTCTTCGTACGCCTAATCGCCATCCAGCGCCTTGTTATTTTCTGTGTTACCACGATATCAGCAATCGAGAACATGTAATCTGCGTAACATACAAAGCCTCTCCAGACACTTTGGATTTTTGTGGCTGCGTCGTTCTTGATTCGGGTGACTCTCTTCTTGGCTAGAAACCGACGCATGGTGCTTTGAACAATCAAGACATCAGCTAGATAGTGGAGGTAGTTCATCGTGCAATCATATGATCTCCATTTCGTTTGAATGATGACCGCACATTTGTGTCTCACGAACTTTGTCCTCCAAATTTGGCATCTCCATAGCGCCTGGATTACTACGGCACTGCGTTCCTTCAGATATTTCGACCTGCAATCGTAACGTCTCCACGTTGCTTGTATCTTGGTTGCACCTCTGTACCTCAGATACTTAGACCTGCAATCATAGGACCTCCATTTATTCTGAATCTTCATGGCACTCAAATGACTCAAGTACTTCGATCTGCAATCGTACGTTCTCCATTTGGTCTGAATCTTCAACGCACTGCGGTGTCGCAAGAAATTTGACCTGCACTGGTACGACCTCCAACGTGTCTGAATTCTTAATGCACTTCGTAGTCTCAAGAACTTTGAACGGCAGACAAAGTACCGTAGTTTCGCTTGAATCACGGTTGCGCTGCAATCTTGAATGATTTGTCGACGTCTCTGCGCCTCTTGGATGGCCACTTTTTTCCTCCATGCACTCTGAACAATGATGATATCTAGAAGATCAAATTGATACGTTAGCCGAGTGAAGAAACATCGCCAGGTGGCTTGAATCGCAACTGCACAAGCCTCGTGGTACTCGTGTCGACGGCGAACAAGGAATCCACGAGCAACGGACTGCAGTTGAATTACAAGGGCCATACGGTTGGTTGCTTCTTCCATGGCTAGCTTCATACGAACATAGCTCTGAACCATCGTGACCTTGTAGATATCTTCATAAACTCGCATGGTTGCTAGGTAGCCCCGCACATGACGTTGGATCTCAATAGCACAAATGTGTTGGTACATCAAGTCGCTGCGTGTCTGATGACCTCGGCAAACTGCCTGAATTTGGACAACAGAGTCCAAGGCGACCAAGTACTCCTTTCGAGCCATCCATCGTCGAACATAAGACTGAATGACTATCAACGCCCACATTCTTGTCAGTGCTCTACGCATTGCCAAGAAACGACGAACTTCCGATTGGATGGGAATTATGGCAGCCGAGAGTAGCCTTAATCCAGCACGCTGCATTGGATCAGTCACGTTGTTCTCATCGTACGAAGCGAAAACTTGCTTTGGTCGTGGTACAGGAACAATGTCTCGCTCCATTCTCGGGCGACGAAGAATTGTTCTTAAAATCCGAATATCAGAGCCGACGCTGAATGAGTCTGTCGTTCTGATGGAGCGAATAGATCCATCTTTCATAGCGTTGCGGTTCTGCAGCATCGCATTTTGCGAATCATCAATGGTACTGTTCGTGCTCGTTGAGGAACCAGTAGACATTTTCTTGTCTCGCTTTCCATGTTCAAAGGCTTTGCTGGCCTTTGGAAATTTCCTTTCATATTTTCCGAAGTTGGCATTCGGAGTGATTTCAACTTTTGTTGGGACGGCCTCTACTTCCTTGACACTAGACTCAGAGCCAGCGGGTTGAAACTTTGCGTGCTTGGTCTTGACGTGTCGCACAACAAAGTTCGGGACTTTCTTCTCACTCTGATCTTGAACCTTGTCAGCAATAGGATCTTTTGCAACAAAACTCGAGACTTTCTTCTCAATATGATCTTGAGGCTTTGCAGGACTCGGACCTTTCGTGGCAAAGTTTGGAACTTTCTTCGAACTCAGGGCTAGAGACTTTTCCTGCATTTTGACAGAAGTCTTAGGAGTAGACTGTGTCGGAACCATTGACGGCACTTTGGTTTGATGAGACTTTGCAATGATTGAGACTTCTTGAGGCTTTGAAGAGATCACTTCCTGTGTCTCCTTCTTCTTCATGGTGCTTGCAGCGGCCTGGTGTCGCGTTGGATTGTTTTTGAAGCTTTTCATCTTTCGATTGAATCGCGCCGTATCAATAGACGAGGAAGACGATTCTGGCACCACTATCTTGACTGCCTCCATCTCACTCTTTAGACGAGCCTTTTCAATACTGTCAGCCTTTTCAGCCGTCACTCCCAGCTCCTCAAATTTGCGAGGAGGAGGTGGTGGTGGTGGAGGGGGCGGTGGAAGTGGATCCCTGAGTTGGCCGGAAAGACCATCGGGAACAAAACCGTTTCCCTTATTCGCATCAATATCGTCCAGAAAAGTGTCCGGCTCAATATCCGAATCGCTATCACTGTTGGACTGTTCCAGCAACTCTGGGTCCTGAAATGACTCATTGATCTTGGGATAGGTTGTCCCAGAAGGCCCTCGCGATGGTACAGTTTCAAGGACAGTTGGCTCGCTGTTCCTGATCTCCTGCGGCGGTTTGATCGTTTCTTTAAGGATGGTGGGAATAGTTACTTCGCTGACGGTCGTTTCATCCTCAGTTCTGCTACCACGAGATTTTTGAAGATTAACTTTGTTCCTGATCTCGGGTGTTGATCGAGAAGGTCCGGTGGTGGCCACCGGAGTCGTATCGTGATATTGTTCCTTTGAAAATCGAGCTGGAGGGTCCATTGAGGGCTCTTGCGCAGTATTGAACTTTGGACCGGGTACGACGCGACTACCGCTCTTTTCCTTGGGTCGTACTTGAACATGTCCAGGGACATCATAGAAGTTATCAGGTTGGGGGCTTGGCGACAATCGTCCCTTGTCGTCGAGAGATTTCTTCGACTTGCGAACACCTCCAAAAAGCTTGTTGAGAAACCCCTTCTTCTGTTTCTTGGTTTCAATCTCACTAATGTCAATCATTTCTCTCATGGGAGGGGCATTGTGCCTATCAAATCTGGATGTGGAGATAGGTTTTGGAGGCGTAAGCTCTGGTGGGTCCTCTTGTGAAGACTCCATGAAATAGTCATTGTCGAAAAGTGTCATGCTGGCAGTAGTGCTAGCATAGCCAACAGTGGTCTCCACTGTCTCATTTGAAGGGACGTCAACTCGCTTGGTCTCAAGTGTCACGTTGGAAGTGAAACCATTAAAGTTACTACTTTTTCCTCCAAAAGGGGACGTGGGAAATGCAAAGTCCAGAGGAGGATCATTCGTCTTGATTCCACCGAACGGTTGGTCGTTGAATGGCTCTGCCGGAAATCCATCAAAATCCGCATTCACGTCTGACGAGAATACTTCAAAGACATCAACGGTGGGCTTCTTCGGTTTGTCCTGCGTCCTTTGCGACTTGTGAGAAGTCTTCTGCCACGTAGACTTTTGTCTTGCAGCTTGCAAAACTTCAGCATCCCTTGCGTGGGATGTTCCAAAGGGATCGTTCTCAACAACGGGTTCTTGTATCTTCTTTTGGATCGGCCAATGATGAGTTTCTGGATCTTTGGGAACAAGCATAGAATCGTCTTCGTTCAGTTTCTTTTCTTCGAGTACACCAAGATTCAATGGGTCCTTCTGTTTCAGTGCACGGCGATCATTATGAAAGGTGGGTTTTTCGACTGGCTTCGATATGGTGGTTTGGCTTTCAGAGGATTTGATCCAGTCAGTTGCAGGTGAATCCCAATCATCAGATTCAGAAGACCTGACCGGCACAGCTTCACCCCAGTTACCAGGAAACACTTCAGGGCCAGATTTCTTGGTTGGAATAATCCATGGATCATCGTCGGAGGCTTCGTCATCGAACGACGCTTGGTCATTCTTGGGACTTTCCAAAGGTTTTGGGGACAGTGGAACAGCATCTGCGCGTGACTTACTGTTAGTCTCAAAATTCGAATTGGTTGAAACCGGTGAGAACATCTTGTTCACTTTTCCCTTAACCGTTCCTGCCGGTATTTCTCTGGAGGGCTCCCACTTGGATGGAGTTCCCTGCGGAATTGACTTTTCTTGTGAGGTTGGCAGGAAAGGGTTCTCAATGAGACGACCACGCAACGAAGCAGCCCCATCAATAGGAGCCGCTCGTCGGGGCTCAGGAGGGGGCACGATTTCTTGGTCAGAACGGCTTATATTGTCAAATGGAAAAGATCGTCTGTTTTGCGGTTGGGTCGGAGACGAAGAAAATCTATTGGGGGACGCAAAGAAAGTGCCACCGGCTGTGTTCTTGGCTACTCCCTTGTCAAATCGCTGCTGATAGTGTTGCATCTGCGGCGAGACTCTAGAAGTGGGAGAGAGCGCATCATGGACTATGTTTCCTTCCATCGACATGGCTTTAGAAGCAACGGAACCTCGTTGGATTCCACTGGTATCCCATTGTCGCTTCTGATGCACAAGTTGTGGAGGCGGGCCTTGAATGGGCTCTGGCTTGGGAACGAAGGGATTGTTCTTGACGGTTCCAGAGGGAATATCTCGCTGTACATCCCACTGCTTTTTAATGTTCGAGAGCTGAACGGGCATTTCCTGTGGCTGTTGAAGCGGCGGTGATCGATGTTGTTGGGTTCGGACAGGGCGATTGGGGGTCCCTGTCCCTTGTAGTGATCCTTGCCCATTGGCATGATTTGGTTGAGTCTTCGGGAACATGCGGTGATTACCTGACTGCGACTGAGGGTCTTTCACGTTCGGGGCGTCGAATCCCCGACTCCTGGCGTTCCCACTTGACATACTCTGTGAGTTCGAACTCGCCGTGAAACTTGCCTCTCCACCCCACGATTTCCTTCCAGTGCTTTTGACGCTGTTTGGATTGTGGGTTTGGACTTGGGAATTGCCCGCCATGCTGTTCCTTCCAGAATCAAAGCCTCCGTCGTTTCGTCCAATTCCGCGTCGGTTTGGACTCGAGTCGACATTCCATCCTTTCGAATTCATGCGCGGGGTCGTCATGATATTCCTATTCCTATTGCTGTGGCTCTAGTCCAATTTTGTCTGCAGTAGCAAATTCCGTTGTGGTCTATTCTATTCGAGTACAGTGACAGCGACAATCGAACAAACCGCCAACGTCGATCGCCTCAGCCTACAAGTGAGGCCGAAGTGCTTGCAAATGCTCTCTCTCCAATGTCAATCAATGAATGTTCCGTTGCCACAAGGTCGTTTGTCGGTGCGACTTCAGTGTGAGGTGGAGAGGTGATCTAGACTTGTAGGTAGTGATCACTTTTTCCCCTTTGCTACTTGTAGCTTCCAACTCCAACCCCACAAGCAGTTGTACGCGCTGATTGCAATTGGTTTTCGAAAGGCGCGAAGATCGCTTGTCACATATACCGTCGTCATGTGGGGCATCGCCACAATGACGGACAGCATAAAACTAACGGTTAGGTCACTCCACATATGCAAATAATTAGTAACGACGAATGAATTTATGCGAAATTCTCCACAACGGTTCGATGGTGATTACGTTGTCGAGTATATACAACATACAAAGCTTAAGGTGAATTCTTTCGCATCCGTGAAAAATCCCGCAGCGATGTCGCTCACGAGCACATGTACCGGTCTTTCGGATAGATAACGTAGTACTTATTAGAAGTACTGAAATATATACCTGGAACGGTTTCAGCGTTCGGATCGGCATCACCACTCACCACCACCACATATTCCAAAACAGTCATCTGCTTGTACATTTCAGCATTCCATTTCACTGTTTCCATCACTCACCCGTATTTCAACACCATGAGCGACTCAGGTCTCACTGCAAAACTGATACAAGAATACAGGACGAACAAGGATGTTTCTTGGTGGGTGGAACGAATCGGCAAAGATACTGGACTTACGATATCTATTGACAGAACATCTACTACTGACTCACAAACCCAACCATCAAAATCAAAGACAAAATCAACAACACCAACAAAGACAGTTTGGAATGATACTACTGCAACTCAAAAGTATCGGCAAGATCTTGCCACGCAGGGTTTCACTCTGGTCGATGAGGCTGCCATTACCCAAGACTATTCCACACTCTTATCCAAAGTACGTGACGGTATACTCTTGTTAGAAGAAGAGTATCATTTACCTGCGACATTTATTTTTCTGTTTGATGAAGCATGGATTTTGGCTTGGTATTCACAACAGTTGTTCCAACACGCCTGTCATCCCAAGAATCAATTCAATTTTGATGTATTGGCATGGTATATTGGACCCGGACAATCCGGATTTTCCCCTCATCGCGATCGACAACCGGTCAATGCCTTGTCCAGTTTTCATTGCTGTACAGACGACGATGACGACAACGACTTGACGGCACCTGAACCCAAATTTGTGACACATTGGATAGCCCTGTCCGATGCTACCCCCTCCAATTCTTGTCTCTATGTTATTCCCAAGGATTCTGATCCTGGGTATCTCAATGGTGACGACGACGACGACGACAATGATGATGATAATAATAATACGGGTACAAGTAATGAAGAGAAGAAGAAGGATGGTTGTGATCCACTACAACGGGCCTTGCCGGACAACACTGCCTATCAAAAAATTCGAGCTCTTTCTCGTCAATCGGGACAATCCCTCTTGTTTACGCATCGGTTGATTCATTGGGGATCCCAAAGTTGGGAAACGGACCCCAAGAAATCACGTATTGCCATTTCCTTTGTTTGTAGTGATCCCGACTATGAGGCTCCCTTTTTGCAACAATCATCACGGATGGCGGACACTACGGGTGATGCCACAGAATTATTGAATAATACTGGTAGTCTCCTCCTTCCCTTTCATTTGCGACTGTTATTGGTGTGTTCCCAATTGATTTGTTATCATGAACGTTTCGAGCCCAACAAGACAACTATCAAAGCTTGCTATGATTACTGTAAGGAATATGAAAATGAATTGGGAGAAACGTTTCGACAAAAGGTATTTTTGGAATTTATCAAGGCCATGGGAGAAAAGAAACGATTGCACACTCTAGCCGCCAACACAACAGGAGACCAAGAGTCACGATTGACTCGTTCCAAGGCCAGCAAAGATTCAGGTGTCAATAATGGTAATGAAGACGATGCCGATGAGGATGATGATGACGAGGAGGCCATGATGGAAGAAATGCTCAATGCGGAAAAAGATGGATACGGAGAGTTTGAGGATGACTTTGATGCCATGGATGGTAATGTAAATACGGACAATGAATCAGAAGGACAAGATTTTGGAGACAATGATGATGATGATGAGGACGATGACGACGAGGATGATGATGTGGATATATTTGGTAAACGAGGCTTGGAACGAGAGGATTCCAAGATTTCCAAAAAAGTCAAGAGATCATTGCAAGGGAAAGATCGTCATGAATAATGAAAGTATAATGATGCAGTATTATTATGGAAAAAAGCAGCACAGTTCAAAATTTATTCTATCGACAAACTCTCATCCATTCCGTTTGTCCAACACCTGGTCGGAATGCATCTCTCAAATCGTGCCATGTAACGGCATCGACCAACCATGCACCATCGTCTTGTCGTTGCAAGGTCCAGCCAGTAATGACCAAAAGTTGATTCGTTCGTTTATCTCTCATTTGGCATTCGAGCCATGCTGTACCATCATCATAATCTAATGGTTCAAAGGGAAATTCGAGAACATAGGGAAGTTGATTCTGGGGAGAGTGTGGACCAGGATGATGAGTATCATCATTATCATCAACCTCATCTTCATCGCCTCCGGGCACTAAAAGACCGAATTGATTGTTGGGTCTTGCCATGGCAGCCCCCAATGCCGACGAAATTAGTTGCCAATCAATATCTTGCGAGGTCGGTGCACCAATAGATTTCAAAATCTGAGCTCTCCATTGTTTCGTAGCTGTACGGAGTAACAAGAGAAAACCTGAATCAGGCAATGGATCATCTGACTCCCAAAGTGCCGTCAAAATGGTGCGGACAAGTTGTTCGGGCGAACAACCTGGATAAGGTGGTCGATTCCATTCTTCTTCTAGGACTTGTCGTCGAACAGTTTGAAGTCGTCGTGTCAATTCCTTTTGTGCCAAGTGATCGAAGCGTTCCTCCACATTGTCTTTGGAATACGCCAAGGATGAACTACGGGTACCCGTAGTGATACTCTGTGTATCAAGAAATGCGAAGGACTGGAGGCGTTGAGGTGATTGAACAGCCAGAAAACCATCTGTTCCTTTCCACGGGTGAAGGGATGCCAGTAGTAATAACGAATATGGGGAGAATTGTAACTGAATCTTCATTTGCACTCGCTATGATGAGCTTGTATGAATACAATATTGTTGTGGGTTGTAGGCTTTATGCGCGTCGGTTGGAAGATGTGAGTGAGATGAGAAGAAACGAAAAACAGAAAACGAAGAACCCGAAGCCAAAAGTGTCGAACAAAAAGAATGTGAATCCGATGCCAACAACAGCCGGTTTCGAAGCGTTTGGATGTTCTGATTGGATCATGGCCCAATGACGCGTCACAACCAATCGTGTTGATCCAGGGATACAAAAAAATCACTCCGCATCACATTTTCTACTGCAATTCTGTTGCTAGCTAATAAGATATATAGTAGTAACGATCAAGATCCGGAAGTATCATCCTGGACTTGAAGCACAGTTCGAAAGAATTCATAAAAGAGAAAGAAAAAGGCATTGGCAGGAACCTTGTGCAATAACCGTGGAACACTTCCCCTTAAAAACGCCGAGGGTCCGCCCTCTTCCAATGTCAAGGCAGCACATTTCCATATGGATCCTCCATATTGCCCTGTAACACCTCCTACACCCGACAAACTACTAGTATCCGTTTGTAATCGAGTCTTGATGACATCCATGGGATTCGTCACATAACTTCCAATACCTCCCGCCAAGCCACCAACTAACAAGTCCCAAGATCGTTTCGGTACTGTTGGAAAGTGTTGTTCGGCCTTGGGTTTCCAGACATGTTTGAGATGTTCATAGGTCAATAACGTGACGACTGCGTAGGGAATATCCCGTAACATTTGAGAAGCTATACCACCCACGGGAAAGAGTGATCGAAAGGAAATATCCCTGACAAGAAAAAAAACATGTCATAGAGTGAGCGACAAAAAAACAGTAACCACCGACCTTGCTCCATTCCAACACAGTATCTATGGATGTATGGATGTATCCATGAGTGATGAACGACCTACCTCATGACGTCTCCCATGGAAGCATAGACTCCCGTTTGAAGTTTTTGTTTGACAACCTCATAGGGTACTCGGGATGCCGATGCAATGGTATTTCCAATGGCTGCCGACAGTGCAATATAGATGGTTTGACGTTGTTGACTTGCTTCTGGATCCCATTGATTAAACGTTTTTTTGCAAAACGAATAAATTCCAAAATATAATCCAACGGATGGCATGGATCCAAACATGGCCACACCAATTCCAGCCTTTTCAGGTGTCAAATAGATTCGTTAGTTTAGAAAAATCATTGTTGCATTCAACAATCATGAATCACATATCATTGATCTTGTCTTACATAAAGTTCTAATACTCCCTTGGGTCGTTTCATAATTTCTTTGGCAGCCTCCAATATCGTCAATGTAGCTTGACCGGATACTCTTTGACTTTGTTGCAACGTTTTGATGGTATCTAATGGGGCCAGCAATAATTACTTGATGCTGCTGCCAAGGCACTCGCCATGGAATTCTTGATGCCACTTTTCCAAGCAGCCTCTCCTCCACGAATCGTCATCATCATGCCTGTACAACTATTTGTAACACCGAGCTTTTTAGTTTCTTGTGATAATGATGATAATGATGATGATGGTAACAATCCCGATGGTTGGTGTGTGTGCAATGGTTGCTGCAACCGCCGCCGTGAAGGCGATAAATGTGCTGCACTAGCCTGGCACCAATAGTAACCATTGGTCCCAACCAAACTATTCCAACACCCTATCCATAGCACCCAAACAAATATTGTTCCCTTCATTTTGTTGGTTTTGTTAAAGTCACCAGTTTGTTGCTGTTGTGATGGTGAAGCACTTTGACTGCATGCCGACTGCCAACAACGTCACCAATCGTCGTTCAATCATTGCGAGTGGGCAAGGTGAACGGTTTTGACGGTGAGTGATGTCACAGTTAGTGGTGACTGGTGACTGGTGACTGGTGACAGAACAGGCGTGCGCCGATTAGCTCGACTTCCAAACCCGTTTCATTGACACGTTCGAACCAAAGCCTCTCAACAGACGACATTCGCTACCGGTAGTTCCGCGCGAGGGAAGAGATTTGAGCGAGCCCAAAACCGGAAACGTCCATTTGCTCGCGGTCTCATTGGATGTAAACACATACAAAAATCGCGGGTCTCCGAACCCTGGGCTTATGTTTGGTTGCGGACATGCTCGAAAGTGAGACATCGCTAGATGGAGTAATGGCGAGCGCACCTCACCCCAAAACCGGCTTCCTCGGAACATCGGAGCCTCGATCGGCACTGGTTCACCGGTACGACATCATGAAATTTCCCCTTTCCCGACACCACCATGGGCGGCGAGAGTTATGAATTCACTAGTGTAACGATGGAATCAAGACAACCACCTCCAACAGCTGGTAGTACTGTTGCAGACGTTAACGCAATGAACAGTAGTAGCAGCAGCAACTATGGTACCTACAGCATTCCATCCGAAGCCGAGTTGGTGCTATTGAGTTTGGATTATTTGCGTGATCTTCGAAGAACGTATGCCAACAAGGAAGATTTGTTGCGGGCCGAAGGTCTAGACGCCGATTGGCTCACTTTGGCCATTTTTGCTCTCAATCGGTCCTTTGCTCCTCCCACGACATCCACCACCGCCACCGCCATCAACAACAATAACAGTAGCAACAACAACAACAGCAACATCAAGAGCAAAGATGATTCCAGATCTCTGTTCTTGCACAATGATGCCTGGAGAAGTGACACACAACCAATGAGTTGTTCCTTGGATTCCTTACCATCACTAGAGGACATGACAGAAGAGGTTGTGTATGCGGTAAACCCACACATTGCTACCAATTCCAGCTTTAACAACAATCCGGAACTACAAGAAGTTGGAACTCACCCAAAATCCAATCCCAATGATCCCAAGGATGAAGACTTGGACGCCTTTGCATGGTACGAATACGATGATGCTCATCCTAGCAACCAACATCGTTTTTATCACCTCAATGGACTGGGGGGCAACACTCGAGGACCCTTGTTGTTGGGAGAAATTGCCGCCGTTGGACTAACCCACTTGCAAGCGAGAAGTCGCCGGGATGCCGACAAGGAAATTGTCGTGTCACCACTGTTTGAACAATTCCTTCAGGCGGTCAAGAGCAAAGGCTTTTTCAAGGACCCAGACAATGAAACGCCGCTAGCCGATCCGGCGCAAGATCTGGAACGCATTCAGCGAAAAGAGGCCAACTACAATGCACGATTTGACAAGGTCGTGGCCAAATTCCGAACCAAATTGGCGCAACGGGCCGACCCATCCGGCCAAGCCGATTCGGACACGTCCAACCTGGCCGATGTGCAATATACTCGTCGTATGCGCAACTGTTTGGCCGTACGACAAACGCGAAATCACGAGCAAATAACCAAATCCTTCAGTGCCGTATCCAGACTTCAACCAGGCAGTACCGATTCTCAAGACATTCAAGAAGCGGAACGATTGAAGAATGTCGGCAATGCACAAATGCAACGAAAGGACTACCCAGCCGCTGCTGCGGCATATTCTCAAGCCTTGAAGCTTTCATCGAATGGGCCCAACTCCCATGTCTACTATTCCAATCGCGCTGCGGCACTTTTGAGTATGAAACAGTTCAAGGAGGCTATTTCTGATAGTGAGCGATCTTTGTCGCTCAAGCCAGATTATGGCAAAGCCCATGCTCGACTCGGATTGGCACATTTCTTGTTGGGCGATTATCGACAGGCCATGGAAGCCTACACCATTGCCTTGAAATATGAACCAGATAACAAGTCATCGCGAAGTTATTTAGAAAAGGCAGCCAAGCGATTGGCCAAACAAGAGGATCAGACCATCCTGCCCGGTGCTAGTTTCAGTACGTCTACCAATGAATGGGACAAGCAACCACAAACACCCAGCGCCAGTACCAATGCAAGAGTTAACCTCCTTCCCCCTACCATGTCCAAGGCCATGGTCGAGGAAAATGAACGAGAAGCCGAAAAGTCCAAGGTACTAGGAAATCAACTAATGGCACAGCGCCAATACAAGGAAGCCTTGGAGGTTTACTCCAAGGCCATTGATCTGTCTGCCAATGGCAGCCAATCCCATGTCTACTTCAGCAATCGCGCAGCAGCGCTGTGTTATCTAGAACGATACGATGAGGCTGAACAAGACTCACTTCACAGTTTGCAACTCAAGCCAGACTATGGCAAAGCACACGCTCGCTTGGGCCTTTCACGATTCTTCATGAATGACTTTGGTGGTGCCATTGAAGCCTATACGGCAGCGCTCAAGTACGATCCCAATAATGCAGCGAGCAAATCATACTTGGCCAAGGCCAAACTCAAATGGGAGCAACAGGGCAATGCTCCTCATTCGATCCACAAATCAGAATCTGCCATCCTTGATGGTGATGTTCGACGCTTGATCAATGATCCCGAGTTGAAATCAGTGGCCAAAAGAGTCATGGCGGTTTCCCCTCGTAGTGGGGCACAATTGTTGGACGATCCCGACATGCAACGGATTGCTCGACGTGCCTTGAATGATCCTGCTGTGCTGGCGGCCGTCAAATCGGCGGTCAATCAATAGTGAGAATGTTATATATTTATGGACCGTGTCTTCCATCATGTTTCTATAGGTGCACATTTTGCCAAGCGATAAAACAAACTAAGTAAATGTCCTCGTGGTGATTTTGTAGTTTTCCATACATAACTTGCCATACATTTCATCAGAACGACTTTGCATGTTTTGTGATGGAACCACCTTGATTAACAACTGTAAAGTTGCTGGGTCTGTCTATTCAATGCAAGGTTATAGTACATCACTATAGCAAGCCCAAGGTACATGGTACTTTGTATCAGGTAGGAGTATAAGTACCCTTCATTGAATCAGATCTTGTGTTGACTACGTTACTACTGGTACCTGGTACCCACGAAGCCACCAATCCTACCTTAAAATTCGGGGAATTCGACCAGGGGGTTCCACGTTTTGACACGCGAGCCCAAACGAAACGACGAAGTGTGGTACCTGAAACATGAGTGGAGTACGTCAGTTGGAAAATCTCCCTCGGAGCACGCGTTTTAGTTTTCTGAAATTCCCTTCTCATCCTTGATAAGATCCACGTGCTGTAAAAATTATGTACAATGGACATTTTGAAAGACATTTGATGGGGCTTCAGGGAACTTTACTTTTTTTGGAACGCGTGGAAACTTCTCCATCTATCCACCCATCAAATCATCCTATGGCCCACACACATCGCTGACACACTTTTCTGTTTACCTCGTACTCTCTCTGCTAGCGAGGAACCAAGACGCTGGCCGCACTCAGTCGTTGTTGTACTTTTCCTTCCAAACATACACAACCACTCTCCTTTTTCTTTTAAAAATGATGTTTTCAAGAAAGGCAGTTCTTAGTGTATTGGCACTATGTTCCATTGGAGTAGAGGGGTTCTCACCTGCTTCACCATCGTCGGCATCGGTAAGCATCAACCCTTCGTTCGTTCGCTCGTTCGTTGATGGGTCCTCTTGATTCTCCATAACCGTCCGTGAACGGCACGTGGCAGGTAATGATGTGTTATTTTCGTAGGGGATGTTGCATGATGTTTATCGTATGGCTGTCAATGGGACAATAGCTTTGCTCGTTTGTAGTACCGGAAACGACAAGGGAGTCTGCTGTACGAACGCTCTGTTTTCGCTACTAGTGATGGGCACATTCAGTGCTTAGTCTGATGAGTGACGGCAGTAGTATGATCCCTGCGGTACCACAATCGCCATCATCCTTTCATTATATACTGTTCCAATATCTCGAGTCTGTTGAAACTGATCTTGGTTGGTAGATGTGTGATGAGTGGAGTGAAACGTGTGTTCGGTGAGCCGACTTGATTCGCAAAAACTTTTTTCTAACCCATATCCCCCGGTCCCTTTCCTTTGGTCGTTTTCGATCCTTTCATTGTGTATGAATACAGATTGCTCAAATGGTACAAGATAGTCAGCGATACCAACCTCGAACATCTCTTTCAGAGCAAATGGGTGAGGAGGATGATTTGCCAGATATTGACTCTCCTCCGGCAGATGATTACATTGTAAATGTTGGCGATCTAGACGGCGATGAAGAAGATGCTGGTGTAGAAGATGATGGTGAACCACCTGCCTGGTTCACCTTGGCACAGAGCATGAAGGAACAACAAGAAAAGTACCGATTGCATGAGAATGATACGGGCAGTCCAGAATACCAAGTGGCTGGCATGACTGAACGAATTGCCTACTTGACGAAGCACTTGCAACAACATCCCAAGGACTTTTCTACTCGCCGAGGACTTGTCGCACTTGTCAATAAGCGTCGTCGTCTATTGAATTTTTTGTCACTAGAGGATGAAAAGCGTTATGTTGAGATTGTTGCCGGTCTTGGTATCCGTCACAAGGCTCCCGGACGTGTGGAATCGAGTGATGATAAATATTCACGATTCCCCAGGCAAAAGTCGGCAAAGAAGCAACTTCAGAAGAAATTCTAATCAGCAACATCATCATCATAAGAAAAATGACAAAGGTCGACCCAGCCCGTACCACTATAGAATTGTTTTTCATGTATGCATGGCAGTAGTATGGTGATGGTGATGGACATGGAGTGAAAGAGGTTATCGTAGTTGGCGCAGGTAATAACCTATGATGATCGAACGACGCCAATACTAGTGATGTCGAATCTCCATTTATTAATGGAAATCTTGACATAAAAGCGAGGCAGTTTACGAGTTACAAACATCCAGTGATCAAACGAAGTAATGATGAGAGTTATAGTATCAAATGATAGTACTTGTACCTCCTGTGGTGTGCTTTATGGATCTAAGCTCAGGGTTAAGTTGCCGAAGTAGTGGGAGTTCGTTTCTCTTCAGTCTGTTCTGCTTCGATTTCACTAACCACTGATTGTACTGTTTCTTCACTGAGCATATCCTTGACACCTCCCTCTCGTACGACACAAATCTCCATAGTTTTGGCACCACTATCCACCACCTCCAGCAAGGCCTGGACGGCCAAACGAACACATTTTTGTTCCGTCAAATCATCTTCCGTCAACTCCTGATATTGCTTTTCCAGGAATTCACGTAGACTCTTTGAGTTTCTCCCACCAATTACCTGTGCCTTCCAACGACTGTGTGTTCCGGCGGGATCCGTTTGATACAAGTAGGGACGTTTACCCTTGTCATCATCATTGACACCTGCCGTGAGAGTGGCAATACCAAAGGGTCTGACTCCACCTTGTTGTGTATATTTTTGTTGGACCATGGCTAAATATCGTGCCAGATAATCCACCGATGGTGCATCCTCCATGGTGAGTCGGTAGGATTGAGCTTCCACACGGACCTTGTTAATCAAGACACGAGCATCCGCAGTCAAGCCAGCAAATGCGAGAACTGTTCGGTCATCAATCGAGACAATCTTTCGGATCGTACGAGCATCTTGGAGTCTGTGTGATGGTGATGGTGATCGAGTGTGTTTGTAACAAGAGTGAGTGAAGATCCAGTATGCAAAGGCGCACATCATGACATTGTGTTCGTTGGATCACCAGCCATCTAGACACAATCGAAAACACAAGTACCGGTTCATGTACTCACTTGGCAATGGCACGTTTCTCTACAGCCAAGACAACACAGTTCTTCCCTTGGACTCCCACAACTGTCGAACCTCTTCGGACAGCTTCCATCGAGTATTCTACTTGCAACAAGTGTCCATCAGGACTAAAGACTGTAATAGCACGATCGTACGACATGGTTCAAAAAGGTCAATGTCAATCAAAACCAAAATCTCAAATAAATTGCCACAAGGATCACTCCCGCACAACTCGTAGTAATTGTTGTTGTCATGGACAAAATCCTCGGCCATGGCTACGGCCCATTCCTTGTCCTTCGGCTTGGTTCCTTGTTGGGTCCAACAAGTCCATTAATGGATTCCTTGGACTAGAATACAATTCGCCTCCTTCCCCGTGGCGTGACCCATCTCGTGACTTGGGACAAGTTGAAGTACGCACCAGCGATACGTCGCGACCAAGCGACCACATCGTCACGCTTGTTTTGCTTGGCATCTTTGACGATTATCCATCTGCAAACCTGTGATTGATCCTTCTATCGTGACCAGCAGCAGATTTATTTGCATTGCATTCACTGCCTCTCTACTATCTAGGTATCTAGGTAGTTTTTCCATTATCTCTATTCACTTTCAAATGCGCTTTTCATTGCTTGCCGTGACAACAACGTTGGCCATTGCCTCGCAACATGTGGCTTTGGCCTTTGTGGCATCGTCGTCGACCCCATCCCCAGCCTTTGTGTCGTCATCGGCTCGTTCGGTAGCCAGTGCCACTGACTTTGATTTGGGTGAATACATCATGTCGAAACAACCAGCGATTACCAAAGCCTTGGAAGATTCCGTCATTAGTCCCGAACCACAAACCGATTTGATTTCCGAATCGATGCGATATTCTCTCATGGCCGGTGGCAAGCGTATCCGTCCCGTCTTGTGTTTGGCAGCCTGTGAAATGTTTGGTGGAGATGAAAGTGTTGCCATGCCCACTGCTGTTGCCTTGGAAATGATCCATACCATGAGTTTGATCCATGATGATTTGCCGGCCATGGATAATGATGATCTACGACGTGGCAAACCCACCAATCATGTAAGCCAAAAAATCATGTGACTGACTGTGAATGCACCATACCTCCCAAGTGCATGACTGACCCCATACTATTCCAACCATCTTTCTCATTTTCCTTTCTTTGACTCCCCATTTTTTGTTTGACAGGTCGTGTATGGGGAAGACATTGCCATTTTAGCGGGAGATGCCTTGTTGAGTACTAGTTTTCAATGGGTCGCACAAAATACACCCCAAGACAAGGTCGACGCCAGTCGAATCTTGGATGTGGTGTGTCGTTTGGGTAAATCAGTGGGTGCCAAAGGTTTGGCCGGTGGTCAAGTCATGGATTTGGTGTGTGAAGGCAAGGGTGATGATGTGACCATTGATGATTTGAGGTGGATTCATACTCATAAAACGGCAGCCCTCCTTGAAGTGGCCGTGGCCAGTGGTGCCATTCTTGGTGGTGCTACACCCGAAGAAGTCAAATTATGTGAAACCTTTGCCTTGAATATTGGTTTGGCCTTTCAAGTGGCCGATGATATTTTGGATGTGACACAATCCACCGAAGAATTGGGCAAGACGGCAGGCAAGGATGATGCCGTGGACAAGACCACCTATCCCAAACTTCTTGGTTTGGACGGTGCCCGAGCAGAAGCGGAACGATTGGTCAAGGAAGCCAAGGGGGCTTTGGAACCCTTTGGTGACCGTGCCATTCCCCTATTGGCCTTGGCAGATTACATCATTGATCGAAAAAACTAGAGAGTTAGATCCAATCCACCAATATTATATTCTATTCCATTATATTGTTACATATCATATATTGCTAGACACAACGTCGTTTCTATCGTTGATTCCACAGTGTCCTCAAGAAAACTCTCCCTCCATGTCGATGTGGATGCCTACTGGTTGTTCGAGTATTTGTGGTGTTGTGTGGGAAACAATGGTATCCTCATGCCTGACCCGTCTGGGATTGGTAATAGAGCCATTCTTGCCATTCACCGCATGTTCATCCAAGCCAAAATGCTTAATGGACGAATACAAGTACCGGCATATACTACTAGTACGATTGAAAGGAAATGCAGCAATACTAACTGTATACGCTGAAGGTATCATGTTTTGCCATTCTTTTACCAACCACCATCACCATCCAAGTCTCCCACAGCCCGGATCATACTTGGTGCATTCCATCCATTGCTATGATCTAGCTCATAGGGTTCACTAATGATACATCCATCAGCGGTGACCTTGGCGAGTTGGATTCTTGCCGACGCTCGGCAATCACGGTAGAACAAAACTTTCATGCAATCTTCCAACAAGGCTCGGGCTTCACCCTCACTCAAATCCGGACGCCATTTCTCTCGGAGTAATGGCATGGCCAAATAGCCACCAAAGCCAGTGGCAACCAAATTCTCTTGAAGAGTTGTTCCCAACTTGTCCACGACACCCAAAAACGGTGCCTGGTCTTCAAAGCCAGCCACCACGACATCATTCCAGTAGGGATCGAATTTGGATCGCTTTTGGTACATGACAGCACGTAGATAATTCCACAAGGATTTGGCCGACAAGGATCGTTGATCATATAACGATTCCATGGATTGTGTCGTTTCTTGCAAGGCCAAGGCTTCGACGCGATTGACAATTTCTTGAAAATCGGAAAATTCGCCCGAGGCACCCAACAAAATACGATTATCCACACTCACCATGCGAGGAGTGTTGAATGACTTCGCCATACTTCCATACGATAGCAGAGTATCTGCTGCCAACAAGACCCCACCATCATAAACGAGTCCAACTACGGAGGTTCCCGTTACCATGGGACGGGTTGTATGTTGTCTGCCAGCCATGACAAGTTGTAAATGTAACAAGAGATAAAGACCTGTAAGTAGAAATACGCAAGGTTGTTCGATCAGTTGCATTCACCCAGAGTGAAAGAAGCAATCAATCAATCAATCCAATGCCCCAGTATTTATTGTCTGAATCCTGGATCATCACCATGGCTCAAAACGGGCAAACATCCCCTCGCTTCGTCGGTTTTCGAAACAAGTAGTCGAACGAGTCATACTAGGCAAAGAACTGTGAAATACGGTAGGTACTAGGGATATGTAAGCTTTTACCAAGTTAGTTGGAGATTCGGTGAAAAGAATGAAGAAACGCTACTAGTAGAATAGTTCGATCTCTCCTTGGCCTGCCTCGGATAATTGGCTTGTAATCCTTTCCAGCTTGCTCTGGATTCCTGCTATGTCAGTCCTCGAACCATCAACTTCTCCTTGTACCCTCCGGATCTGCCCATTGATTGCTTCCATCGTCTGCTCATGAAAACTCGTCATTGTGGAAAACAATGGCGAGTAGGAACGACGTCGAAAAATTCATCTTGTGAATAATGATGTGAAAAAGAACAAGTTTAGGTTTTGGGTTTTGGTGTATCAAGTGCAAGATCTTTACTGCACGGAAAACGTCTACAGTTAACCCGTGATTGATTTGGGAATTACGAAACTACCGTACCAATGCGTAGCAGGTACTACCGGTAGTAGAATTTCCACAGGAGCAAGACATTTCGTCCTTCGTCGCTCGTGACCCATGGTCATCGGCGCCTTCCGCCACCAGCAAACATAAAAATCACCAGGGACTTCCATTTGGCAGCAGCAAAGAGCAACAGTCCTCCCATCGACACTCCCATCGACAGTTTCACTTGATCGAGCCAGTCCGCGCCAAAGTTGTTACTTGTTCTATTTCGTGCCAACATTGGACATTCAGTGTATTGACAGTATTAAA
>SWEM01000012.1:0-164754 GCA_019593585.1 Nitzschia palea | reverse complement strand
CTAGCGACCGAAGGTGGGGCGGAGATTGGGATCGACGCAATCGATTGAAGGTGTACCGGGGATTGGCACGTCTACTGGAAAGAGATATCAAGGGCGCGGCTGCTCTCTTGATTGATTGCATCGCTACCTTTTCGTGCAATGAAGTATGTTCCTACTCCGATTTTATCATTTATGCTATCATGTCCAATCTTTTGAGTATTTCCAGACCAGAAATCAAAACGAAATTGATCGAAGGACCCGAAGTGTTGTCGGTAGCACCAGAAATTCCACAAGTGGTAAGGACGGCACAACGACACTGATATAACAATGATTTTCAATGCAATTCTCACTCTTTCCGTCGGTTCTAAAGATGAAATTGATCCGATCACTTCATGAATGTGACTACAAGTCTTATCTCCATGCCATGGTTGAAGTTGAACCTGTACTCAAGGCTGATCGATACCTACAACCTCATCTAGATTATTGGATGAGGGAACTTCATATCTTGGCGTACAAGCAATTCTTGGATTCCTACCAGTCTGTGACACTACAGGCTATGGCTGATGCCTTTGGAGTTTCCACCGATTTTGTTGATCACCATGCCAGTCAATTCATTGCGGCAGGCCGTCTTTCGGCTAAAATCGACAAGTTTGGAGGAGTCGTAGTGACGAATCGCCCTGATCTCAAGAACGCACAATATCGAGAAATGATTCAAAAGGGAGATGTCCTACTCAATCGAATCCAAAAGTTGGCCCGAGTTGTCGATTTGTAAGAAATACCGGTAGATTGATTTTTACACCATCTTGAAAGATCCATAGCTTGAAAGAAATAGCGGAGAATTAGCCATGAATGTAGTACCAGCTGCAAACTTCCTTGATTG
The DNA here is from genome assembly GCA_019593585.1 of Nitzschia palea. NCBI lineage: Eukaryota > Bacillariophyta > Bacillariophyceae > Bacillariales > Bacillariaceae > Nitzschia > Nitzschia palea. Next base: position 163,895 of record SWEM01000012.1, on the reverse strand, counting down.
TTGACGCTTGTACCATAGTCATCATCAATCCTTGAAGGAAGGAATACTGGAAGAAACAGCGCGAAGAGGGGACTTTATTTTCGTCGGGGTCATGCGATTGTCACAGGAAGTCACGTGTCCAGCCACCTCCTTGCCTTGTCCTCTAATCATTCATGTACCTTTTTTCGCGGGAAATCTTTTGGCGCGATGCCACCGCTGCCCCAATGATCTCTCCATCCTGGCTGCCGTAGCACTAGCGGTAGTATCCCATTCTTTGGGGTGCTGTGTGTTGATGACACCCTGCTGTATTTGACTGCGGTAGTAGTATGATGGCACACTCAAGCATGTGGTGCGCGAGTGACGCTTGTTTGCGAATCATGGCCAGCACCCATGATTTCTTCAATAATGCAGTGTGAACCAGGTGATTTCGCTCCGCCTTGTTGACTATATGCTACCGTGCCAGCTACCTGCATCAGTTTCGCTCTATCTACCACCTACCAGATGTGTTATTAATGTTCTAGACGACTGACGTCCTATGGAGGAACAAATCAGTGCATGCAGGTTCTGTGAAATATGAAGTGGTGTCGTTTATGACGTTTCAAAGTTTACAGTCAACTACCTGAAATGGTTCCCAGAACAGAGAACACGTCCCTATTATTGCCCTATCCCTTGCAACTTGTCGTTTCCCTCACCTGCAGTCCGCAATGACGATGCGACACATCCGCGTTCATTCGCTCTGCCTGTGTTTCACCGAAATCCAGCCCCCACCGCCACGTACCAGGAACATCAAGGTGGCGTTCATATGTTTAGATTCGTTGTATATGCCTTCTTCGCATCGGCATTATTGCCGGTAATGGGGTTGGCCTGTTTTATCTTGTGTCGTGTTTCACAATGACCACGCTCGAAATTGACAGATGTGAATCATTCCGAAAAACACGAACGCGCAACAACTTCATCACCACTGCTCCGTTTTCGCCTTCGTTGAGAGTATCACAAAATTTGCTTCTCAACATTCAGCAACAACCATGCCTTGCCTTTACTTTAACGAAAACATGCAAAGTGCTACAATGCTAAAGCGAAAGCGATCTGGCGAATCATTGAAAGATGAATCTGAACTTGCCTCGTTCATGGCGCCTCGAAAGGTCGTTCGAGTTGTTGGTTACGTGGCCAAGAAACAAAACCAATCTTCTCCGAATCCTCAACAAACACTACAACTACTTGCTCAAGAAAAGGGATTCACTCTGGAATGCCAATCTTACCAACACGTGAAACATGCCTTTCAATCAGTGCCAAAAGACTTGGAAACATGGAATTTTGATGTTTTGGGAGCGGTGCGAAATGGTGATGTGGAACAACTTCGACGATACCATCAAATGGGTCGCAATCTCAAGTGCAGCAATCAATTCGGAGAAACCCTCATGCACTTGGCTTGCCGCAAGACATTGATCCCCGTTGTAGAGTTTCTGATTCACGAGATTGGAATGCCCGTGAATGTTCATGATGACACAGGACGCACTCCTCTTCATGATGCCTTTTGGACGCCAGAGCCAAGCGAGGAACTTATTGATTTAATGATATCGCAGTGCCCTGATATGTTGCTTGTCAATGACAAACGAGGACATAGTCCTTTGCAATACTCTCGTCAGGCTCACTGGGATGCATGGAACAAGTACCTTCAAGCACGCAAGAACAACTTAGATTTCCAGGCCATGAGTGTGCAAAAACAATGAATAACCCAATACAGACACTACTACTAATTAGAATTTTTAAAACATATTTACATTAAGACCTTACATACAGACGCTATCGATAGTCCCTCACCTCCACGGTATCCTTTGAACAAGTTCTAGTGTGGGGAATGCCGACTGCTAGTACCGGTAGAACTGTCCCCACAGAGATCTCCATCGACATACATGTGACGAACAGATCTCGACCCAAGACTTGAGGATCTTCGAAGGCTATTTCGTCCCCTCTGACTATTATCCATGATGTTTCGAGCCGACCGGGTAGATTTGTTCATCATTTCCTTGGTGTGTTTGGACATGTCAAAATCTGAGAACAGCTGGTCCAACTCTACCCGAAGCAGAGTTCCGATTCGTTGCATACTGGGACGTTTTTGCGGGTCGGGGTCCCAGCCTTCTTGAATGATGAGTCGGACCATGGCAGGCCATTTTTTCTTGATTGGTAGCCTCACGTTTTGCGCACATACCCGAATAAAGTAATCCATTGCACTGAATCCATTAAAAGCCCATTCCAAACTAATGATCTCCCACAGCAAAATCGAGAAAGAATACACGTCGACTTCGTAGGAATAGGGTTTGTTCTTGGCAACCTCAGGCGCCATGTATGGTAGAGAGCCGGTTGTGCCACTCAAGTTGTACCCATACCCTTCTTTTTCTTTCAAGCTTGGATCCAAACTCCTGGACAATCCAAAATCAAATAACTTGACGTCTCCACGAATATCAAATCCAATATTATCTGGTTTTAAGTCTCTGTACAACAGTCTGCAGGGGCAAAAAAAAAATTGCGAGTGAGTTGCCAATGATGGGATACAGAAAATTGCATATTTTGATCGCGTACTTCAATTCGTGGAGATAGTTGATGGCACGAGAAAGGTCGTATGCCACCAATAGTCGTTGCTTGAGAAGATCCAACATGGGTGGACTATTTTCCCATCCACCACAACACGCAGCAAAAAATGGTACCTCGTGGCCCCACATCTCAATCTTGTCGTGCAACGTTCCGTACAATCGATCCAAGATAATAAAGGTTGCCGACGAGACCCGCGGTGTTTTTGAGTATCCTCTCATTTTTACTACGAGAACCGACAAACAAAAGTATGGAGGTCAGATGACACGATGGTGTACCATCAGAAGTTTAAGCTGGCTGGGTACTCACTGATATTGGGATGCCAGATTGTGGTCAAAAATGTGATTTCAATGGCAAGATCTACAGCTCCTCGGGTTCGGTCGAGTTCTCCTAGATCCGATCTGAGCTTCTTAATGGCATATCTGGCAGATCCATCCCTATTGTAGTGTCGACTCATAAAATCGCGAGCCGTGGCCACATCATAATGGTCGTGGTGATCCGTATTCAACTTTGATGCACCAACATCGATACCTTCTGGAGTCTTCATCCCCCGGATAGTAATTTTGTCGACTTCATAAACACGTGAAAAGCCCCCCTTGCCCAACTCAACTCCAGCAACTATTTCTGTAGTGTCGAATTGAGGAAATTCTCTGGCGTCGAGGGTTGAAGCTACGAATGACTCGTCCAAGGAACGCAACGTTGCTTCTCCCTTTTTCAAAATTTCTTTGTCTGTCTTTGGAGCAACCATTTTTTCGTGCTCTCAGTGTTTGGTAGTTCACAGTCAAGGGAATGTCACCCCAGATAGGGTGAAAGTGTTGAATAAATGTGACTGTGAATCATGAGATTCAGGTTGGCGATTGTCATCACTGATGGCAGAAATGTCGCGCCTGCATGTCTGTCCTCTGCAGGCGATGCGAGACGCGATTGGCACACGCGCGAAATTTTTGACCTGCAACCTGCCATTCGTTGCCCTCCACCATTTTTTTGCAGAAGATTCGCGCCAACACGATCATCAATGATCCACCGAAAATAAATGGTTCCATGGAACTGTGAAAACGATTGATTGCCTCCTTGTGAAATCATTCCAAGATGCCCTGGCCATTTTGCCCTTCATGTAGGGCAACACTTACCGTTGACAAAACAGGAGCCATAGAATGCAATGTCTGTCCCTACCGATCAAACTTGTCCGAACTGGATCAACTACCCGAGTCGACAACCTATTCTGCCGATCGACCGACACCACTGTGGGCCAAGAGCGACGAAGAACAAGCGGCACTACGAAAATCATCAGAACCTGTTCGAGCGACAATCGAAGAGCCTTGCGTGAAATGTAGCAACCCCGAGGTTGGATACTATACCGTTCAGCTACGATCGGTTGATGAGGGCCAGACGGTTTTCTATGAATGCCCAAAATGCAAACACAATTGGTCTGTCAACAACTAACAGTTATCGTCTACTAAACACAATTTCTTGATTCCATTTTCCCGCTTGATACAATGGCGTCGCTTAGGAAAGAAAATTGTGTTTATGACATAAAATGGCTTGGCATATGCGGGATATTCTTGGCATCCTTCTGGATTCATAAGAGCTAGGTCACGTAGGTGGAAGATCGGAATATTAACTGTAATGTGAAGAATCGTGTTACGGTATCATGCTGGAGTTCGTCTTTACTCTTGTTGTGCTTTTTATACCAAGTTTTCTTTGGATGTTCAACACGTTGTCGAAAGTACATCCTATGGTAAGAATCTAGTACTCTAGCATGGCGCATTAACTATATTGTTGCATCAAAGGTGACAAGGCAAAAAGCTTGTAAATCCTCGGCGATGAGCAGTGCGCAGCCATCATTTCCATTGGTTACCCTAGAATGAAACATCCGCAACAAGCTATGTTTATATATTTACATACTTTATTGTGCTAAAAAAGTGTTGCCGATCCACTCCTCTCAGCTCTCTGCAGATAGGTCAAGAGTTTTTGGCATGAGCAACTCTGATCGACTCTCCAGATACTTGTTCCAATAGGGCCAGTGCTCTCGCCGTGCATACGCCAAGGGAGTGTGTCCTCGTTTGTCACTAACCAACAGGAGATCAGGGCATTTTCGAAGAATGATATCAACAACGTCACTGTTTGGCTCGATGGTCCAAAAGGCGTCGGCCAAAGGTGTTCGTCCCATGTCGTCCTTGACGCAAAGTGGAATTTCGACTTCATTAACAAAAAAGTCGACAACACTCACCAGGCCCTTGCGACAAGCAAGATGCAATAGACTCTCACCAAATCGATTACTGCACTTCAGTGGTCGGCCTTGTTTGTGATATTGACGAAGAGTATCCAGGTCGGATTCCCGAACGGCACGGAGCACATCGAGGCCGTAGGCGTCAACCTCTTCCTGCTTGAGCTCCTGGAAAAAGTTGGGGATGGAATCGAAAGAACGAACTTTCGGCAAACTTCCCTTGGAAAGGAGGATATTCTCCAAATGGCTCTGTGGATTTACAACTTGTTGTCGCTTCTTCGAAGCAGCTGCCATCATACTTTGGCCTCCAAGGTTCGGTGGGAGAGACATCGATTTCATGAGTTGTTTCGTCCGAGTACCGGTAGCTTCACAAAGGCCTGACGAAACTGGCCGCTTCCTCTTGAGGCAATGTCCATCGGTGGTCCCTCCCTCGCACTCCATGAAAATGTTGTTGTTGTCGCTATTATTGAAGGTCATGATGTGATGGATTGCTTGTGGTAGTAGAAAAGTGACTCCATAAACAGCATTCCAAAATTCTCACAGAGGTTCCGTGACGTTTCTCCTCTTGTACCACATACTCCTCCAATAATTTCGTCGGCATCCGTACTTGAAGTTCGTACGGCAGGGTAAGCGCATTCTTCCTCCTAGGCATATATCCAATGCCTATCTGTTGTTTTTACTCGTTATCGAACGCTATTGGGGCTTTTTAATTTTCTGAGGTGGCGAGTAATCGGGGAATTGGTGTCAGATGCGTACCATGTATGTATAAAATGAATGCCCCATGCAGTTTGATTTGGCATCTCACGATCTCGACGTGGTGTCCGATGTCGCATCCCCAATCCTCCGTTCGCTCGTCAAACTCCGAACTCTACTACAAGTACTTTGGGCTAGAACTGACGGTTGATGCACTCCGCTCCAAATGTGCCGAGGGGTTTACTGAGATTGTCTGTAAGTAACGGTTCAAGCCTTAATTCATTAGAGAATGGCAAACAAGCACCGGCAGCTGGTAAAGGTAAAGGAAAGATGGAGCCTGGCGCTGTCATCATGCAAGATATATCTGCAGGAAGAGTCAAAGTTATCGGGTACAAGTAAGAGGAACTTGTTATACAGCACCCAGAGCACCATCCGGTACAAGTACCAAATTGCTACTAATATAAACCATTCTACTAGGACCGGTAGTGCTAGGCCTGAGTGACATTTGATTCATTCGACCCAGAGCCGGACTGCAAACTACATCTAATAATAACTAATACTAACGTTAGTACCAGTTAGCAGAAAGACGAACTTTCAAATAGTTACAAAAGTGCGCAGAGATTCCAATGACAGTGTTTTAGGGGTTGGATGGAGCGAAACAAGATGTAGAATGACACTAATGTTTGAAGCATCGCATAATTCGAATCACGATGCACAATATATGCTTGTATTCACACTTCTTTTCTTAAAAATAGATTGTTGTATTTGTTACTTTTATTTTGACAGGGTTCCCACAGTCGTCATCGTGCCCCAGAACTTGTTTGTGGTGTCATTGCAGCACAACAATGAGCTGACAAAAAATATTACAATGGTCCATCCCTTGTTAATTTTTAGACCATCTTGCCACACAGATAAAACAACGAAAATGTCCATGTTTTTTAATCTTCCTTTCGAGCTCGGGCCAAACGTGCCGATCGTCGACCACCAGGTGTCATGACACTTCCAGTTTTGTTTTCTAGGGGTGTACCAGGCTTGGTGGGGGTACTCGGTGCTCCGGTATTTTTGGAGGGAGTCGATAAGGATTGAAATTGTACCGTCTTGTCGTCCTCTTTACTTGCCGAAATCCTTGACAGTCCAATGACAATGAGAAAGCCAATCAAGCCAATCTGGAAAGTACGGCGTGGTCGCAAGAGTCAACAGGATAATACAACAAAGGGTAGTTTCACATGTCGAAATGCGTGTGAGTCATTGTTTTTAATTTGACAAAGGAGACTACGTACAAAACAAAATGAGCAAAGTCAAGATTCATTTTTCTCTTACCACGACAACCAGAGGTAACTGTAGGTCTTTCGGAATAATATCCATTCTAATTGTAGCATCCAGAGCGGTTTGGTCAACAAAGGCAGAGTTGTTCATGGTTGTTGTCGTGGCGGAAAGGGCTCAAGAATGATGGGTGGGGTTTTCGTCCAATCCCACAGTTTGGGGGACAAATATACCGGTAGTTTAACTAACAGCAACCATTTTGTAACAATTATCCCGCCAGGCTCGCCACACCCCACCAACGAAAAATTCCAAACGATTTGCCTTGCGTGGTTCACGAAATTAGGACTCGGCAGGCTCGGCACACACGTGACGCCCTATTTCTTTTATTTTCATGGATGGACGTGACAAACATAGTTCAAGAACCGGTACTACCGGTAGGGCCCTTCCGCCACGCAGGTACATGTACCTGGTACCTGGTTCAGTACCTGGTACCAGGTATTATACACAGTACAATACCCAGTCGACTGGTACGAATGATGGACTGACTGACAGTCGTCACCTCACATGAAAAATCTGTCGGACAGACACACACACATGTGGCCTTTGACGCCGCTGGGTGGATGGTGGTGCGAACGATGCCTCCACCGGTAGGACAGCAACCATGATACCACAACCATTGGGGCATGGCGACATACGGATTTGGAGTTCACACCCTTGGTGCTGCGGGCTGGGAAGAACAGGTGGGTCCATGGTCGAGTTACCTTACATGACTAAGAATCCGTGGCGAGTCGAGGTCGTTGCGAACTGTTGCATGCGAGCAACACAAGCGACCCGACCTTCAGTGGCAGTCGGTGATGGTCTAACAGGAAGCTTTGCTTTGCTTTTTTGCCGTACGTAGAGTCAGAAAACTTCCATATTGCTTCATTAGGCTATATTTACTTGGAACCAAATGGAGGAACGGAGGCGTTCTCGATCAAGATCACGAGATCGTGATGACTATGACCAGCAACAGTCACATATGTTTGTTGGAGGTATGACAGCCCAGCAAATAGCTAGTCTACCTATGTTTGCTACAGCTGGAGGGGTGAGTCAAGTAAAGTACCAAAAGTCGGAATGTAGTGTGTTTTTGTCATGTTTTTGTGAAAAGAATTCGTTCCGCGTTTAGCCCTCGTGTGGATTTTCAATTTAACCCTTGATGTACCACGATGTCTCACCAGCAGATCTCTTCAAATATGCATAAAAATGCGCAGCAAGCGGCCCAGGAAAAGATCAACCGTGAACTTTTCATCGGGAACACACCTCCGGGTACGAGTGAAATGCTGCTGCTGCAATTCCTAAATGGTGCCATGCGGAGGGTTAATTTATGCGGCCCGCATGAGACACCGATTCTTAATTGTCGAGTCAATACAAAATTTGCCTTTATAGAACTGCTCAGTGCAGAAATGGCCAATCGAGCCCTTAACTTGAATGGGATTCCCTTCCTAGGTGCCGTGCTCAAAGTAAGCCGCCCTTCTAAGTATGCTGGGCCTCCTGTTCCAACAAAGACATGGCAAGATCTAACGGGGCAATCGCTTCCATCGGGTGCCATTGTTGATTCGGAGCAGGAGAAAATCAAGAGGGAACTGTTTGTAGGAAACACTACACCAGAAATGACCGAAAGAATGCTCACAGAGTTTCTGGGGAATGCCATGGAGCAAGTAGGTTTGAATATCATGCCGGGAAATCCCATTACGGCATGTCGCGTGTCGGGGAAGTTTGCATTCATCGAGCTGAGAACGCCCCAGGAAGCTGCCAATGCTCTGAATTTGAATAATATTCCATTCATGGGTGCGCAGCTTCGAGTGGGACGACCTTCCAAATGGAACGGACCCCCTGACAACCATGGAAATTGGGAAGATATTTTGGCCAAGTACATGTCCGGAGAGCTTCAAATTGGAAATACTGCGCCTGGACAAGTGGCTGCGGCTGTAGCATCACCTAGCCCTGCCACTACCTATACTCAACCGCCCTCGCGTGTTGTAGAACTCCAGAATATGTTGAGCGAGGACGACTTGAAAAACCCTGATGAATATAATGACATTCTAGAGGATACAAGAGAGGAATGTGCTCAATTTGGACAGCTGATATCCGTCCATATTCCTCGAGCAGGCGAACCTGGTGCCACCAAGATCTTTTTAGAGTACGCCTCCAATGAAGACGCAGGAAAAGCAATTCAAGGCTTGGCGGGACGAACATTTGATGGACGAAAGGTTCTTGCAACATTTGTCGATGAGGCCAAATTTGCCAGAAAAGACTACTCATAAGCCTGTTGCCTGTTTCATTTATTTTTGTTTTCTTGATATCTATAGAGTTGTGTGGAACAACACAATGGACGACCGTTTTCGCGTCTCTTCTACACAAGTTAACTAGTACTAGGTAGGCAATACTAGCGCAGATGATGATGTTTCCCATCATTTTTCATCAGAAGATCTCAAGTGTCAGTACTTGGGTGCAGCAGTTCTCGCCTGGTGTATTACAAGGCATATTACGGGTAGGCATCGACAACTCACATCCCATGTAGGTTGCTGGCCGTTAACAGTCAACCCGAAAAATCGCAAGTGTTAAACGAAAGTCAAGACTCTACCTCGCCTGTGAGCTCCCACTAAGACAGCTCAATGATCCAAAATCGATTGTTCCAGTAGTAGAGTTGTTTCTCTTCGAATTTCGTGCGTCAGTCGTGCGGAAGGTGGTTTCCGGTCAAACGGACCAATCGAATTTCGAAGAAAACTGGTTTTTCACACTTTCCAAGTCCACATTCCATCAAAACTAAGCTCATAATTCTCAAAACAAAAACAAACGACAACCCCATTCACTTCGCTCATCATTTTGACAACAACCATGGCACTCTCCAGATTCCAACCCTTTGTCTTTCCTTCCATCTTTGACGAGTTTTTGGAGCCATCGACTTCATTTTTTCCTCGAGACCTAACTTCGTTTGGACCACGACCTTCCATGATCGGAGGAGCGATTCCTAATCATTACAATCAACCATTTTGGCACCATCATCCTGGTTATGAAATTCATGAAGACGACAAGAGTTACACTGTTTCCGTAGATGTTCCTGGTATTCGAGCCGAAGATATGAAAATCAACGTGGAGGACAAGATGCTTCATTTAAGCGGTAGTCGTCGCCAAATGAAAAAGACGACCGGACCAAACGAAGGAGGTACTGCGGCATCCGAGAGGAAATTTGAGTATCGCCTATCCATGGGTGACAATGTCGATTTGGAAAAATTGACGGCCAACCTGGACAATGGTGTCTTGTATCTAACGGCTCCCAAGAAACAAGTTCCCAAGAAAAAGGACGCTCGCACCATTAAGATCACCAATGGTCCAGCTCCCAAGCAAATCCAAGTCGAAAAGAGCAAGCTTTAAAAACTTGCACTGGATCGTAACCCAAGGTGACTGGTCCCATGATGCAATAATTATATCTAGAATAGATTAATTCTAGTAGTTGAAATAACTTACCCAGTGACACCAAATTCTTTGAACTTTTTTCTGGGAATCCCCCCCGACAGTGGACAGACGTAGCAAGGATCTTGATCCGAACTTTCCGCCGTCAAACGTTGTACGCTGATTGGGTGGTCCGTCAACGAACGCATGGAACAACGGGGCGAAGATATCGATGGGTTCTTTCTTTTGCACTCGATGCCATCACTTCACATTGACGACCGGTGTCTGTCAAGCACATTATCAAGGATCCCACCTTTCGCATTACCCTTGCCAAGAAAAACATGAAGACTGCGACGTTTGCTCTTGTTGCTGCAGCTGCCCATACGGCAAATGCTTTTCTTCCCGCACACCAAGGACGATCTGGAGTCCCCTCATGCTTGAAGGGATATCTCGATGACCTCGGTGCCATTGGTCCCGAAGAAGAAGTAGAAGAGGATGATTCTCGCGAGGCTACCGTGATGAAAAAAGAAAATGTTGATCGCTTTGGTGCAGGTTCTTGGGAAGGTTTTGTGGATTTCAATGAATTTGATGGTGGTGACGGACAGATGGGTGTCGCCGGTGACGGAAGTAGTAAACTGGACAGTTTTGACATGAGTGAAATTGCCAAAAGTAGGCAACGCAGTGCCCGAAATGCTTGGGGTACTTCCTCCGGATATGCGGATACCTTGATTGCCAAGGGAGTGGACCAGTCTCGTGCCCAGCAACTGGAAAACTGGCACAACCAACAAGAAGTTCTCAATCGTCGCCGACAACAGAGATTCATGACGGATGATTTTGATAAAGTTAGTGAGGAGGAAGACTGGAGGAATCTAGCTACTTTTGGAGTTTCGCGCAATCAGGTAAGTGTTTATTCATGCCGTGGAAAAAAAGGCCATACCATGTATCCATGTCTGCTAACGACGAAGACTACACCTATTTGCAGGATTTTGACCTGCAAGAAACATTCGGTGCAGTGCAAGTTGGCAATATTGAAGGCACTTTTCAAATCACCGGTCGTATGAATGGACCAGCTGGTGTGTATGAGTTTGCATTGAGGGTATGTTACGATGAATACTGGAACCAGCATTATGTGCTATATAGATTCTCCAGAGACGACGCGTGCTCACATTCCATTCTTTGGTGAAAACTCTTTTTTTTAGAACCCCTTCATGGGATTTGCAGATTTCCGAGCGGCTTTCACTACCGACAGTTCACCTGACTTTTCGGTGACTCCGTCGGAAGGATCCTTGAAACAACGAGAAGATACGCAATTCCTTGTCAAGTTCAAGGCGCAGAGACCAGGAGTTGTGGAAGGCTACCTAGTCATTGAAACTGAAGACTTCAAAAAGACATGGAAGGTCATTGGAAACACTGCTTAATAGGAATATAGCACAGTAAGAGTCGTCAAGTCAACAGTCCACGGTCACGAGTTTCTTGTCGCCTTTCCTTTACGACGCGACAGTGCGAGCCAACATAGCAACCAACTACTAACTTCTACTAATTTAACTACATATGCAAATATTTGCAAATAACGAATGAATTCTCCTGGAGTCCTCGTGGTTGTACTCAGTCGAAACAAATACAGCTAAAATGAATGAGAGAATTCAACAAGCAATTTACTGTTAACCTGTCCACGTTAGATGCTACTACTGACTTTTTGAAAGTCATCGTCGATCGCGGGACAGAGGTTAGTATGAAATTTCTTCCTTTCTGATCTGCCATAGTCTAGTTGCTATCATATGTGATGCTACCGGTAGGCTAGTATACAAAGAAGTTGTGGGTTCTTGGCAAAAGACCAAGACTTGTGTGACATGGGTTCGTGTCCGAAGAATACCGGTAGAGCTTTTCACCAGGTATTTTCCAGCAGATGGCGGTTATCCGAATGAGCAAGAGTTACGTTGGGATCGGACGATGGCCAATCACGACGCGATGGACTGACCTCGGCGCGCCGGGAGCTCCAGAGCCATTGGCACGGCTGTCGCCAGTCAGGTCAACTTCGAAACATGTGTGACGATGCCTGCCGATGAATTTCTTCCTCCAATTATCGCTTATAGAATGTTCCATATATAATCGCAACCTAAATGCTAGGCAAAGTACGATCCAGAACATATATGTTTATTCATGGCCTGATTTCGATTATGCTTCATCCTTGTTGTGCCGACTTGGCAAATTTCAATACCAACGAGTGAAAAGTTTTCTACGCTACCCACTGGAACGGTTTGCGCAATCAACATCCCATCCTTTGGCGAGTCTCAATTTAGGTTTCTATTGCAAGCGTTGTGAGCAGTGAGGGAAGCATCGCCCAGACGTCCACAGGTAGTCCTCCACAACCCTGGTTTTCGCGACGGACAATGGGATCTTCGCCCTCGAAGGTGGAAACAGGAAAACAAGGACAAGTCGACAATCACATCAAAGAGTTACCTTCAGATTCCGATATCAATCCATCGTTTCAAGAGTCTGCAAACAGTCCGGATCAGCATTCTGAGGAGAAAAAGGAAATGGAAACCATTTCAAGCTTATCCGCCACACCTCGGACGAAAGTGAAAAGCTCCGACGTCCAAGCACGAGTGAATCGACAAATGAAGGAAGGTCGCGATGACGAAAATCGTCGCTCTCGTATCACCGACGAGCAAGTTCATGTCAACCTGGCGATGGCAGATCTCATGGCTTACCTGCAAGTAGTTGCCAATAACAGCAACAACCTCCCTCTGACACGTCGTGACGACCCTGAATTGAATCGCATGGTCTCGAACCTAACTAGTGAGGAATACGCTCGCAAAAGTGCTGCTTTCATTCCAGCTGATGTACGAGTACTTGGAGGTTCCTTCACAAAATACGGACGGGTGTGGGATCTGCCGACCAGTGAGGAATACAATGCGCAGGATGGAGCCCAGGAGCCAGGTAAGTAGAAATCGATGTCGGCTCTTCTAATTCGTCGTTTTTCCACTCTCACTCTGACCAAATGAAATTCGTCGTTTTCAGGGCGGTCTTATGGAGGAGCTTGTTGCAACGCCATGTTGAAGGTTCTTTACGATGCAGCGAATGAGGCGGCAGATGCAGCGCAGACTATGGAGTCGTCCGATGCGTTGTTTGCCGATGACGATGATGACGATGCAACCCTCTCCGGTGACCATGGATTTGCCAGAAACAACACCTTTGCCTCTTTAGATATGAATGATCATTGCAATCCTTCTACAATCTCCTGGGCAACCCTGTTGCGAAAGATGAAGGCTGAGATTAAAGACATTGAGTACGCGCAGGTTCCAACACTCACGACCACTCGTAAATTCGATTTGAATCAAGCGTTCTCCTTGGTGCCAGATTCGTTCGACCCAAAAACGTGTAAAAAAAGATCTTTGCTCGTGGGTTGCAATTACAATCACATTAACGGAGCGCAGTTGAAGGCCAGTCACGATGATGTTCGATCGATGAAGGTAAGTGTTGCTCCATGGATTATCGTTACCATTATATGTCATCCTGTCGTCCTGACGAAATGTACTCAACTTCCGTAGGACTATATTGTGAATGTGCACGGTTTTTCTGAGAGTAAGGACATGATGACAATCCTGCTCGACGATGACGAACACCAGCATCCCACCTTCTTCAACATTACGGAAGCCTTCAAAGCTTTGTCTGAGCAAAGTCAGCCAGGAGACGCCGTCTTCATTCATTTTGCAGGTCATGGTGGCCGTGTTTTAGACTCGAACGATGACGTAGACGTTGAAAGCTATGACGAGGTCATTGTTCCAAGCGATTACACGACTATTGGTCTTATTCGCGATACCTTGATCTTCAAAACACTTCTCGCGCCGATGAGGTACGGTGTCACAGTTACCGTGCTTATTGACGCCTGTGATACTGGAATGGTACTCGACTTGCCCTACAGTTGGTCCACTCGTTCTGATCGTCCAGAATCAACTCCGAAAATAACCCCGAATGATGATTTCAGCTTTGTACGTTTCTTGAAGGTTGTCAAAACACTCTACGAATCTTCCACTTTTACGCAGCTGGGAAAGACTGTGGGATCGGCATTGACAACAGGAAATGCTGCTAAAGACATGGAGGACGATGACGATGTAGTGAATGGAACTTCAAAGAAGTCTCATGATGGATCCACTGAGGGAGACCTGACAAGAACTGATCTTGAATCTCGCAAGAATGCACTTCTCAGCATATTCTGCGCGTCCCCAGCTGTGGAGAGATTGGTTGACAGGCAATCGAAGAAGAATAGAAAAAAGAAAACAAGCGACCAGCTGACTTTCGACACAAGAGACTCAAGAAATCCGTCCTTGTTGGAACAAATGCTCACTTGCACGCTGGGGCAAGAAATCGATGACCTGGACGAAATTTCAGAGATCGAGTCCTATGCAATCAAGTCTCACAGCATGCCAAGCTACTCGGAAGCTGAAGTAGAAGAAGAGTCCACCGACGGAAGCTGTGGAGATGATACCTATGAATCTGCCAAGAACCGTAAGAACAGTGGCGGCCGTGGAAGATCACGTCGACGAAAAAAATGAGCTTGTACTTGTAGAGGCTTCCTGTGCCTGCGTTTCGCGCATACACTTACACCACTGTAAACTACATCACCTATGTCTTCAGCATCACACAAACTCAAATCGTGTTACCCCTTTAGCATCTTGTTGAATTCGCTTCTTGCACCTGTCAATTGCCCATGGGCTTTCTGAAACAATTCCTGTCAAAGGCTAATTATTATGGATGGATTATAAGTTGACCTATTTTAACCTCATAAGCTTTCCACCAAACTCTCTGACGGACTTTGTATATTTGACGAACCTGATGTTTCGCCTGGGATTTTTTCTTGGGTCTCCCTTTCCTCGAGGTTGGTTGATTCTTGACCGGATCCATCACTTGGAGTTAACGATTCGACTCGTCCCTCGTAGACACCGCCACCATTGGGCCAAAAACAGGCGTAGCCAAGTTGAGCCATTCCAGCAGGTCGAGGACTTCGACCTTGCGGTAGGTTTGAGTTTACCATTTCTGCCTGTAACAGGCGCTCACGTAGTTGCGGACGATTTCGTTGTACATGTTCATTAATTTTGTGAAATAGTTTAAAAGGTTCAATGGGAGCCAACGCATTGACTGCTGTTTTCACCGCCCATTGCGGAACACCACCGCCAGGGTTAGCATGTGCTACGATATAGATGATGGTTTTTTCAGGGTCATCGGGACAACGTGAAAGAACTAACGCGATGTTGCAAAAGTGAGATGTCAGAATGACAAAGTCCTGCGATTGTTGAACTTATATGGAGACAAAGCTGACTTACTGTTTGCTCCACGGAGTGCATATGCTCGACAAGCTTTTCCTTCTTTTTCTTGGTTGCTAGCTGGAAAATCAGGATGATCCATAGCCTGATTGACCATGACCTCACTCCCATCTCCCTTCCATCTATGGTGACAAAACGTGACAAAGTCTCGTGGCTTCAAAAAAAGAATCTGAGGAGATTGACTCCAGCACAACTTTGCATTGGGTGATATCTCTTCAATGTCCTTGTGTTTCTCTACAAGGTCGTTGTAATCAGGAGATGCACTCTCCTGTGATAGGTATGTACATACATCTTCCAAAGGCGCATCAATTCTAGCCACACACTTGATACATGGATATTCAATGTCGTCATCCTTGTTGGCTCGTTCTCCACGAGAATCCAGCATCCACTACATACAGAGCAAGACCAATTGCGAGACTTGTTAGAGATTGCACTCGTCCACCAACTGGATCCGCTAGGTCAACTCACCTTGATATGAGCTCTTGTTCTCTCGGAAGGATTGATCGACCCTCGCATCATCTTGTTGCAGGTTACTTCTCTCCATCCCTCTTGTTCCCCTTCCTGAATCATCCGCATAGCCCATTCTTCAATCTCTGCCGCCAGTTTCTCGCATTCCCGGGCCTTGCGTTTCTTGGCTTGTCGGGCCTGTGCTCTCATTTCCTCGGAATCTTCTTCTAAATCTCCGTCACTCATCATTTTTCGTTTCAATGTCTGCATTTCCTTTCGCATCGTTTCCATTTCCATTCGCATTCGCCTTAATTCTTCAAGAGCCTCATTCATATTATCCGAAAGGGTGGGTTTTCGTTGGGACTCTGCCGGTCGCGCCAGAGTCTTGCTGGGAATCCCATAATAAAATCCTCCGCTTTGTAGTTGCGAAGTGTCGACCGAGGGCAAGTTCATTCGTCGTTTCTTTCGTTTGGCAGTGGTACTAACTTCAATTACAGAATGCCGACTGCTACTGTCCAGATGAGATTGCTGATTGGATCCTTGCGGAACATGGTAGACACTCAACGCGGGGACGGACCGAGCCAGTGTGGAAAATCCACGACGAGAAATGGA
Organism: Nitzschia palea; assembly: GCA_019593585.1. NCBI lineage: Eukaryota > Bacillariophyta > Bacillariophyceae > Bacillariales > Bacillariaceae > Nitzschia > Nitzschia palea. Next base: position 147,329 of record SWEM01000012.1, on the reverse strand, counting down.
CTCGGCAAGATCCAACAATGGGGACGACGCAGTCACCAATTCCGTTTGCCATGATGAACAAAGAATTGACGACAAGAGTATCAGCCAACTTGATCGATGGTTGCTCATCTTTCTAGACCCTTCCAAATGATCTGTCACAGGAATCTCGCAGTTCGTTTGCTGCGACAACAATAAAATAGCGGATACACCACACCGCAAGGTGCCACTCACCTGGCAAGCCATGGGTCAATTTTTCCCCCACACGATCCATTCGAACTGCATGTACCAGGTACAAGTATGATCCTACAAATTTTACCAGGTACCAGGTACGCTTATTCGTTCCAAGAATCCTTACCAGGTACTCAATACTATAGGAGTACCTACTGAATACCAACTACCATTACCAACTACAGGTACTAACTTGCTAACGTTAGCAATAATCGCTCACCTTACAAGCAACCTGGAAAGTTGTGCTTTGGCTTCCTTTTCATGTGATCGCCAGACAAAATAGAGTTGGCTGGCATTTTATTGTTGTTGTGCGTGCTTTGCTCCAAGAAATTTCTTACTACTACGCCTACCTGATGATGCTCGATTTGTACATCTGGATTGTTACTCCTACCAATTTGCATCCCTGTTTGATTGACATTAGTCATCCACCTCCTGTGGAAGCACCAAGAAGGTGCGTTAAAATATCAACCATCATCCACTAACTGTGAAGTAAGATCTGAGGTCTGAGCGAACCAAGAGCGCTGTAACCATCTGCACTGCCAGCAAAACTCTTGTTGCTTTGCTTTGCAAAGGATCGGCTGTTAGTAATACGTCATATTACCCTTTTTCCTTGGGAAGGATGAAGGATTCTACCGGTATTACACAGTGGCTGGCGAGAGAATTTAGTGAAAATCGCACTCGTTGTAATTTGTACATGTATCATATTGTAGATTGTAGCGTGTGCGTGAGATCACTTGTGAACCATCAAGGGCTACTTCCAGGATCCTACATGTACTGTTGTTTCTTGGTTCTTGCTGACCGGGAATGGTTCTGCAGGGTTTGTAGTGCATGATTATTGTCATCTTGAGAGCTTTGAGACATTTTGGGCTCAACACATGCTTCTTCGTACAGTTCCTCCGGACTACCCATTACCTGGTACGATCTGTGGCTTGTCAGGGATATGCGTTTTGACATCAAGAACCCTCGCACACAAGAGATTTCCGGCTCAAGATGCCCATTGCTTACTTACTGTAACCCACTTTTTGTCCCTTGCGTACCACCACCGGCTGTTGGCAATTGTCGTGCTCTAGAATGGCCCTGATTCTCAGCGTGCCCGCTACTGGAATACCGAAAGAGGCCACAAGCTCCCTTTGTATTTTACCTTGTACCGGTATTTCCGTACTTGTTCTTATTGATTGAACACTTTGATTCATCATGGGGATTTATACATGCCCAAATCTTGTTCTTCTCTCACCACATATTGTATTTCTTATTCCTTCGCAGTCGACCTCGATTTCACGGTTTGTACACTTTGATTTCATTGTGGGGTTTTGTACATGCCTAAACCTTGCTCTTCTCTCCTTTCTTATTGTTTCGTAGTCGACCTCCAGTTCACGGACGTGTATCATGTAACCCCGAAAAAGCCCTGTTCTGTCGCGACAGTTTCAATCGGGTCGCAGGAATCAAGTACTCGCAATTTCCAAGTTCACAAGCGTCGAAACCGGCGAATTGTGATAGACCGACATTGGGAGTCCGAATCAACGAACAATGATTCGCAATTTATCTGGGAAAATTTACTCCGGTCACTATGGTTCTTGGATAATTGCCCGAACTTGACATGAAAACTTTATATGATGGCATACTTTCTCAACTTGACCCTTATGTTTTATGTCGAGAGGGAAAGGGACTTAACCCTGTGACTTGGATTTTCCACGTGGCCTTACGGCGCAAAATGTCAACGTCAGTTGGTCCCGCGCTGTAGTTACTTCTCCAAATTCGCGAGATGAGACACCTGTCGTAGCTTCATTCACCACGTTATTGCCCTCCTCATTCGTTTCTCCCTTGCCTTCGAAATTCTCAAAGAAAAGGGACCAGAAAGTTGCACGGTTTCGTGCTCACAAAAATCAGAATCAAGCAAAAATCGTTCTTATCCACAATCATGTTAGGCTGGATAAACGACTGCGTTGAAAAGCTTGTGCTGGACAAGTTCAGTCTCGAAGTTTGGCATGCCGTAAAAGAAAAAGCTGGATGCAACGTCAAAGATGGCGGCTTCCTAAAGCTAGAGCATTACCCTGATCAAAGTACTATTTCCCTGGTGGAAGCTGCAAGTGAACTATCTGGACTCACCGTCCCACAAGTATATGAAGCATTTGGTGCCTTTTTCGTGCCGTATATCATCAACGAAGGGTATGAAAACCTTTTATGTTGCCAGGGTAGCACACTCAAGGATTGGATGACAAACATCAATGCCATCCATCAGCACTTACAAACTACCTTCCCGAAGAAGATGACAATGCCCGAGTTCTGGTGCGAAGAAAACGATGATGGCACACTGAGTTTATTCTACTTCTCCTCACGGGGTAGCTACCTGGCGCCACTAGCGGTTGGCCTGGTAACTGAAGTTGCCAAGCGCCAGTTTGAGTTGAATATTGTGATGTCTCGTCAAACAACTCAAGGATTGGATGGAGCCAAGTTCACAAGGTAAGTAGCGAAGGACGTCGTTGAGACGCGGCACTGTAACCATGAACGAATTCTCAGCTCACCACTTTGACTTCATTATCATTTGTCGTTCCTTGTATCTAGTTGGATTGTTGCTACCGAAGATCTTGCGGACCTCCCCAAGCTGCGTACCAAACAAGGTTCCAGTGAAGGAGTACCGAATCAGCCAACATCTTTCAAATGCCCATTTACGGGAATGCAAATAGACGCAGATGACATTCCTGCTCTAGTTGTGACATCTGATGAATGCAGTAGCCTTGCAACGGGACGCCGGACCACAAGAAGTTGTCCCTTTGACAAGAAACGGATGCAGGGCAAAGCACCAAGTGACCTCACCTGGGCAACACAAAGCACCAGTGAGGTTGATGACGATGAAGACGAGTCTTGTTCCCCTGGTGGTTTATCACCCGCGGCAACTCGGAAGTTATTTCCGTACCATATCATTATCAATAGTGAGTTCTCAATCACTCAAGTAGGGCAAATGCTTCCAAGAGTGATCGGGACAACCGAGAAGATCCTTTATAACAATGAGGTGGATGAGGTGTTTGAGTTTGTCAAACCAAAACCCGCAAAATGGACTCGAAGCTGGCTTCGAAAACTTGAAGATCAAGAATTCGTATTGGCTTGCACGCTGAGTTCGGCTCCCGCTGATATCCAGTTCAAAGGCACTGTTACCTTTCTGGGGCGAAATGAAACCATGTTAATCTTATCGCCAGATGCCAAGAACTTGGAAGAGTTGAGAGATATGAAACTGACTCTTAGTGACCTTCCGGCACACGGAGCGTACAGGGACGCCGTGTTCTTGCGAGAGCACTTGAGCAGACAAATGAACAATGCTCTCAAGATGGAGAAACTCAGCAGAACTCTGCAGACAGAAAAGGAACTTCTCGAGTCACTCATTCCTCGCCATGCCGCTGAGGGCCTTCGAAAGGGACAATCCGTGCAGCCCATGTTGCACAACAAAGTAACCATGTTCTTTTCCGATGTGGTTGGTTTCACCAACATTTGCAATCACATCACTCCAACGGAGGTGATTGGTATGTTGAATCGACTCTACGGGGTGATGGACTTTTTGGCTCATAAGTTTCGCCTATTCAAAGTTGAGACAAGTAAGTGTGGGTTGGGTTGTTCGATTGTCGACTTGATAATTGAATGGAAGGTTTACTAACGGACTTCCTTGTGTGTTCCTTTCTTTCAACATAGTTGGTGATGCCTACGTGTGTTGCAGTGGTCTTCCTGACTCTGATGAAGAACACGCAATCAATGTGGCCAATTTTGCCATTGCCGTTCAGCATTGTTGTCGAAAAGTTCTATCGCCTCTGGACAATAGTCCGATTGAATTGCGAGTTGGCATTCATACAGGAGCTTGTGCTAGTGGTATTGTGGGAGTAACGAACCCCAGATACTGCGTCTTTGGTGACACGGTCAACACTACTGCGCGTCATGAAAGCACTGGTGCGCCTGGAAAGATTCATTGCTCGGTCACTACCATGTTGGAGCTGAATCGTCGAGCCGAAATGAATTTCAAGTTCATTTCGCGAGGCATGGTAGAGATGAAGGGCAAGGGCCAGCTACCATCCTATTGGCTTGAAGCCTCTGAGCTCAATGGATCGGTAAATGTCAAGTCCTTGGAGAAACTCGATGCTGAAATCATGAAAGAAGTCAAAGGCATGCAGGACACCAAGAAGGTCGATCATGTTCCTCAAAACAGAGGGCTCAAGTCTCTCGAAGCACACATCGACGGGGGAAACTTCAAGGTCGACAGCTGTCACACCGAAAAAGTTGATTTTGATGATACGAAAAGTTGTGGCTTTTCACGATCATCATCGGCATCTAACAACACGCCTTCTCGTAGGGATTTGGCACGAATGCTTGCCCGTTCTTTTGCTGCTGATTCCCCTGGAAAGGGTTCGATTTGCAGCAGGTCCAGCCAAAGAAAATCCCGTTTGCAGCGAGCAAGGAAAGATATTAGCCGGGTACTGGAAGTAGTGGAACACGGTGATGCAGTTACTTCGGTTGTTGGATGATTCATTCCATTGATCTCCAAGAGTTTGCCGAAGGCAAGGAGACTGTTGCTTGGGTCACCACAGTGCAACAATGTGCCCTGAATGTTCTATCCAAGACATATAATATACCTATGTATACGATACGGTCCCAAAGGAAGGTGCGGATCAAAGACTTGGGTTCGTCGCCTGTTTTACTGGAAAGGGGATGCAACTGCTCTATCACCATCTTTCTTCACAAGAGTGACGATGTCACGATGCAATTCTAACTGTAAACTGTGTGTAGGTTGTTTTACCACGTTATTATTCATATTCTCAGCTTGGATATCTTTGGGTACTAGTACCAGCTGTATAAATGATCATGGGACATACCTACCACTGTCAGTATGATCATAAATCATAATATGTAATATGGCAATGTGATGTGTGCGAGCGGGCTTTTCGGCACATTCCGCGCCTCGTAGGCTTGCGTTCCATGTACGGCCCAAGATAAGACTGGAATGCGCCCACACAAATTTATTCGCATAAGTCTCCAATTTATATACCTATTCAGACACGGTAATGTTTCCAATTTTGCAAGCCGTATCGCCACTTTTTTTGCCGAGTCCATCGCCAAAGGGTAGAGGAAGATGTTGTGAGTAGTCGACAACAACAACAAAGTGTCATCTCTTTACCAGAAACGTGCCTATACGCGACCATCGCCGACAAAGATCTCAAGTTCATTTATCTACACTAAACAAGAGGCAGGCCAAGAACAGTGGCCATGACGACGGCTACTCAATCGCACCCTCCACCCGGTGAGGGCGGAATCGGAACGGAGCAGGTTCCTTCCCTGATGGCATTGAGTAGGCAATCGGTTACAGTGTCGCGTACTCCCACGAGGGAGAAAGTCTCTGAAGCCATTGCTCTCGTGAGGGCCCGGCAGGCTGCTGAGTCTCAAAAGTCTGTGCTGAAAGTACAGGATATTTCTGAACTGAGGACACTTCGGAGCTCCGTTGCGACTAATAAGCAAAATGTCGTTCCGAAGCCAGACAACACTAGGTCACCACTCACCCCAGCAGGTCAGACAAGCGGCATGTCTGAGAAGAAAAGCTACCAACAGAAGCCGAGCACGCCTGCCAAGAGAGACAACTTTCTCCTGAACGTTTTTGCATCCCGTTCCGATGTGGCGACCACACATTCTCATCATGACATGGACTCGCAATTGACAGATGCAGCAGAGGAAAACGCTCCAACTTATGGTACGGGAGTGACTTTCATGAATCCACTAGAACTCGTGAAGCGTGAATTCCAGCTCGCGACGCAGTCGGCAAGTCGAGGTGAAATGAAAACAGTGACAAAAGGAGTTACTTTTGTTCCCCTCTCCTCGTCCGCCGCTGCTTCACAGGAAAACTCCGTTCCGTTGGATCCCAGCCTTGATCAGAGTGAATCGTCGGACTCGTTCGACGAGCCAGTTGATGCCGACACGATGCGAGATGTCGCCAGGTTCCTCGATCAACTCCATAGTAAAAAGGAACAGCAGAGCTTCGATCAAGCAGATGACTCGTCGGCGGACTCTTCCGAAATCGTTGTCGACGCCAAGACCATGGAAGAAGTCAACATGTTCATTCACTCTTTGAGTCGCAAGGAAGCGGTTGATCATCATGCCTCACTGGGACTGGCAAGCAGTACAAGCTCAGACCCGATCGCCGTCGTGAGAAAGGCTCTATCGGCAAGCAGTACAAGCTCAGACCCGATCGCCGCCGTGAGAAAGGCTCTATCTGACGACTTCATTTATGGAAGCAGCGAAGACTATAATGATTACGATGATTTAAGCGATGGATCGATCAACGGATCTGTTAACCCAGAAACTTTGGCCGAGATTGGAGCATATATAGACTCCATTAGTCAAGGACCCCTTCAAAATCCTACAGCTGGACCAATGTCTTTTGGAAGTGAAGAAATACCCGCGGATGTTTCCATGCAGCCGCAGGATGCTCCTACGTACGCCAATCCAGAAACCTTTGAACAAGATAACGACAAGCCCAATTTGACAAGTAGGCCTATCAAGGAATCATTTGGCGATGCTTTGGAAAGCGATGAACACAAGTCATCACAAACCTTGCCAAAACTTCATGAGGATGCTCCTACGTTTGCCAATCCAGAAACATTCGATCTCGACAATGACAGAAAAAGAAAGACACTTGCGGTAGTCGACGACGAACGTACCTTGCTTCAGACCGTCAGTAGTGACAGCTATAACGTTGGCGACGTTGTACAACAAACACGTGTTTCAAAGCCATCCCCAATCTATGAGCAAGTAGAAGCAAAATCGCTGACCAGAGGTGCTCACAAGGATCCGCCCTCCGTTTTGACGACACGCAATCATGATCAAGTGGATCCGCCTGGTCCAGCAGGAAATTGGAACGAGGCTGTCATGCGCATGCATGAAGCGCAAGCAATGGCACCATCCTATTCTGCTGAATCCCTGGAATCCGGCAGCATCATCCTGGATCAGCAAGTATATGTGGTAGAAGAAAAGAAGACTGCAGAATCACATGACCATGGAGGCATGCAAGTGCTAGGTGATGACAAGAACAAGTTGCAGCGCTTTGGAACAGGTGAGGCGATCCGCGAGGCTGGATTAGAACAAAACTTGACTCCTGTGAGAGAAGTTTCATCTGCAGAGGCTCATGGAAACGAGGACAACATTGTTGGCGACCTAGTACCAATGATGCGACCCGGTGCTATCAATCATCAAATTTCAGCTGATGGTTCTACTGACACGGACGATGACAAAAACATCCATCTCCTTGGTCGCTACGACCTTGATACTGAGAGAACAAATTCAGAAGAATACGATGAACTGGTTGACGACGCCGGGGTTCCCGTCAGGACTCACCTTTCCGGCGATGAGTCAGATTTGCATGATGGCAAAGCATCTCAACTTCTTGGTCGCTACGACATCATTGAAGCTGAGCAATCACAAGAATCAGCTGAATACGAACGAGATGACGAATCGAATTCCTCAGAAGCTAGTGACATGGTGTCGGCCCTACCAAACATCAACATGAGAGACCTTCCTCATTCTCCAAGTATGAAAGATGATAATTCGATTCCTTGGGAACTTAAGGACATAGCGAGTGAAGAAACAATGAAGGCAGGAAGGACTTCTCGAACGGCGGCGTCAAGAGCCAAAGCGCGCAAGTTGACAAGTCTTTTGTCTGATGATAGTTCAGTACCTCAAAGTTCGTTCATGGATTCTGATCATGGCAGCGACCTTGATGATATGGTCAATTCAGCACCAAAGGCTGATCTCGGTTATGCAGATGAAGATAAAGCACAGAAAATATACTCTCATCAAGGCAAGCTGATGACGTTGGCACCTGGTGACGATGAAAGTGCTCCTCAAGGATCAGATGATTGTTACAAGGATGTGGCTCCGAAACCTGATTTTGTTGTTGAGAAGGATGTTAATCCTGATATTCATGCTGCTCAAAATGATATGCAACAATCCAATCTCACATTCGATGATTGCATTATCGAAGAGGGGGAAGATGGCGTCGAAGTCCTTGGAAATAGCCATCAGGAAGAAAGCACGAGTGGAGAAGTTTGTGATGACATCGACGCTGAAATCGGCGATGAGAAGATTTATGTTGACATCCCAGCTAATCCTTCAGGTGATGAGCAGGCTCATCCTCCAATCGATCCTTCTGGTTGCCTACTCTTTGAGACAGCGGGTGTGGTGTCTAAACCAGATCCAGACGTTTCAAGGGAATCATCCCCTAGCCACGAATCTCCATCATTTTATGACGTTGACGTATCCGAGCCAAACACAATGTCGGGACTTGGTAAGGATTATTCCACTCAACGCAGCACCCAACCCAAAGTGGTCCTGGAAATCCAGACGACTGAGCTTGAAGGAACAGACGAGACACATTTTGAAGGATGTCCAACGGACCCACGGAGTCTTTCGACATTCAATGGTGTCGTGGAGTTTTTTGATACTCTTGATCTAATGCACAACGATGACAGTCAGCCGTTGGATGAACATGTAAAGTTTTTCCAAAGACTTGTTGCACCATTTGTGGCGGGCAAGAAACCTTCCATGACCGACAAGGCCCAAATTCGACAAGCAGCCCTACTGGCTCAAGTCCCTGTTGAAGTGGTTGATAGGTTTTTGGACTACGTCGTCGAAGAAAACGCTTCGATGACAACAAAATTGTCCTCGATCAGTGAGAATGTCACAGACGATGACTTGTTGAACAACAGGGAAGGCATCGAGAACGTGCATTTCCAAAACACCCTTCAACATGAACACAACGATGTAAATTCTTCTATTCTCAATCAGGGATTCTTGGATGATTATGAGCCACATTCTGAATCCGTTGACCTAGACAAGGAAACCATCCAAGCAGAGAAAAGGCACATTCTGGATGACGACGACCGTGCCAATCCAAGTGTGAAGGCTGGCTCAACAGTTCCGCAAAACCTTTTCACGCTAGTGGGAATCGCGAAATTTTTCGAAACTCTCGATCAAAGGTACCTTGATGGCCATGAACCGCTTGCTCAAAATGTGAAATTCTTTCAAAGGCTTGTTGCACCAATTGTTGATGGGAGAAAACCAACAATTATCGAAACGGCCCAAATCCGGCAAGCAGCCCAACGTGCCCAAGTCCCTATTGAAGTGGTTGATCGGTTTTTGGATTATGTAAATGAAGACAGGACACCGATCCCGACCATATTCTCATCGACGAGCGAGAATGTCACAGACGACGAATTATTCAACGAGATGAGAGACATCGATGACGTGAACGAAGATGAAGCAATAGGTGCTTTTCTCGCAAGGTTCGGCGAGCTCCACGCTGGAGGTCATTTCCCGGACGCAAATATCGATGCAGTTAAGGACTACATTCAACCCGACACTGGAAGTGGGGAGGAAGCTGTTGAGATAGATGCGGAGTATGGATATGTCAAGAAGTCAATGATGCCAACCCTTCAAGATGAAGCAAACGAGGCAAATTACTCTGTTCTCAATGAGGGATTCTTGGATTATCACGAGCCACAATCCCTTGCGCTAGAAAAGGAAATCATTCGTGCAGAGGAGAGTGTCATTTCGGCATTGTCCGTCAATCCATCTGGGACGGGTGTCACGTCTCCGCGACAGAATCTTTACACGTTCTCGGGCATCGTGGAGTTTTTTGATTCTCTTCATCTAAGGCACAACGATCAAAGCCAGCCGTTGGCTCAGCATGTAAAGTTCTTCCAAAGACTTGTTGCTCCATTTGTGGCAGGCAAGAGGCCTACCATAATCGAAACGGCCCAAATTCGACAAGCAGCCCAACGTGCTCAAGTTCCTATTGAAGTGGTTGATCGGTTCTTGGACTATGTCACCGAGGATAAGACACCAATCCCTACAATTATGTCATCAACTAGTGAGTATGTCGCCGACGACTTATTTCACGAGATGGAAGACATAGAGGACGTGAATGAAGATGACGCCATCGGCGCGTTTCTCACACGTTTCGGCGAGCTCCACCGTGGAGGTCATTTCCCTGACGCAAACATCGATGCAGTCAAGAATTATATTCAACTAGACTCTGGAAGTGGAGAGGAGGCTGTTGAGATAGATGCGGAGTATGGATATGTCAAGAAGTCCATGATGATGCCAACGTTTCCAGATGAAGAAAAGGATGCAACTTACATTGTGCCTAATCAGGAAAATCACCTTGGATTCCTCGAGCAGTACGATTCCCTGGAGATAGACAGAGACATCAGCCAAGTGGAAAAGAGTCACACTGTGGACGTCGGCGATGACCATCCAATTGAGAATCCTGCTTCCTTGGTTCCGCAAAACCTTTTTACGCTAGCAGGAATCACGAAATATTTTGAAAGCCTTGATCAGAAGTACGATGATGCCAATGAGCCTATGGCTCAAAATGTCAAATTCTTCCAAAGGCTGGTTGCTCCAATTGTTGAAGGGAGAAAACCTACAATTATTGAAACGGCGCAAATTCGACAAGGAGCCCAACGCGCTCATGTGCCTATCGAAGTGGTTGATCGGTTTTTGGATTATGTAAATGAAGACAAGACACCGATTCCTGCTGTGATGTCATCAACTAGTGAGTTTGTCCCAGACGAAAGGTTCGAGGAGATAGAAGACTTGAATGAAGACGAAGCCATCGGAGCATTTTTGACGCGCTTTGGAGCACTTACCCGTGGAGGCCATTTCCCCGATGCCGATGTGGAAGCAGTCGAGGACTACATTCAGCCCGACGCGGGGAGTGGTGAGGAGGCAGTTGAGATCGATGCCGAGTACGGATTTGTTAAGAAAGAGATGATGATTCAGGTGATTGACGAAGACGATGATGACAATGAGTGGTGGAAAGAGGGACAGCAAAAGACCAACGATGTACCACCAACGCAAGCAACTGCATCCTTCGAGACCGAAGGAAGGGCAAATGGTGGCGAGAGCAATCATTTACCAAAGAACAACGATCAAGTTGTTGCAAAGAAAGGCATTCTTGTAACAAAGGAGAACTCTTTGGAGCCTGCCTCGCATCCTGATGAGCCCCAGCCTGCACGAAAACAGAGAGAGCCAAAGCTTGTTGTCAATGTGAGATATTTCTTTGGCAACGACGAAGAATGGACCCAGCGTAAGAGGATGGCCACTCTTGGAGCCGGATGGGAGTCTCACGCCAAGTGGTTATCCCCTAGATCGTCATCCCAACTTGCGAAGCCCCGTCCAATCGACGGCGTCGCTGCAGCTGGATCTATTCGTCGATTCCTTTTCACTAAAAGGATCTTTCGGAATCACCAGCCCTGGAAACGACTGTACAAAGAGCGGACTCAGCAACACCCTGGATTCCTACATATTGACGTGAACTCGATTTATGACTCAACTATTGCTTATGTGTCACCCCCCTCGGAAGAGGAATACATTCCTTGGGAGCATCGTGAAGTACACCAGCGTTTCCTCCAAGAGACAAGTTACGCCTTTTCGAGAAACTGGTTCGGTATTTTGGTGCGAAAACGTGGGAACCAGAAAATGAAAATGCCAGTCTGCAAGCCAAAGTCCATGGAAATGCCCATCGAAAGTGTTCCTCAAGCAGGTGAATGGACGAAGGAGTGGTTCACCCAATGGACATCCCCCTTCAATCGCTATAGGCGCAGTTCACTTCAGTCACGTTCTGACGAATATACTGATGCAAGCTACTCAGTTGTACGTCGTCATGATTCCGACAAGGATAGTTATACAGATGGTGACACGTACACCGACCGCGAATACACCGACCATGAAAGTTACACCGATGGCTCGTCGCTGCGCCGTGGCTACGACCAGTCATCATACTCTGGTTCCGCAGATTCAGAAAGGAGTTACGAGTCAAGCACTTCCGAAGATGATGGCTCCGCCTCATGGGAAGAAGCACCGGAGTGCGGAGAGATAATCAATGTCCGCCAGAAAATAGGTGAAAGAGTGACTCGCGTCCATCCGGATTATACCAGCTCGTTGAGACGCAGCAGATGGCGCAAGAAGTACTTCCCAAGGGGGACGTTCCCCTACTAACTGTAAAACAAACATGAACACTACGTATTCATGAACAAAATAATTAATAGCTGTGAAATAGTGCATATGCTGGATTGCTAGCGCTCTCTTTCTGTACAACAATAGCTCGTTGCGGCTCTGTCTCGCTTCTCTTGAACAAGTAAGGTTACCGGTAGTTTTGACTACAGATAGAACATGACTGTAAGTCTATTTTAGTCGAACGATCCAGAAAAACCAATCTCGCGCCGGCGCGATAGAGCCGTTTGTTTGTCGAAACTCGCTGCACGCCAGCCGAGAAACCCAAGCCTGTCAGCATTCGTGAACGATCGAATCCCGAGCCTTAGTATCGTTCTATTTCCGCTCAGTTTTGTATTCTGGTCTTCACCTACATCAGTTGTTGCCTTCTTCCCTTTGCTTGCGATCACGACGCTCATGTACTCTCTATAGTCCGATCATGAAGGGTTCTCGGCGACTGACGATGATCGACGCGGGAGATGAAGTGGATCAACTTCCGTCACAACACCGACGCAAGTCCATGCGCGACCAGGCATCGGTGGCGCAACACTCGACAATCACTACCGATACTTTGGCTAGTTTTCTGGCTGATCCTGGAAAGAACGATAGGTCACGGGGAATTCACGATGCAGAAATGGTCTCAACGTTACGGTGGAAACAAAAGGAGGAAGCGGGTGCAGCAATTCAAGCTTTGAACCAGTTTATATATGTGGCTGGACATACTTTCAAAGGACGACAGCTGGATGAGAATGACCAGAAACAACTGTGTGATGCGGCACAACAAGTTGGACTCTCCTTGGACGTAGTTCATGCACTCGTGGAACAGACATCGGACCCTAACGCAATCCTCCACTATTGCTTGGGATCGAGTGACGCCTTTGCCACGAGGATGAAAAATGATCCACAGTTGTCACTACTACTGCAACAAAACGCCAGAAATGTAGATCGGAATGGCTTTGATATTGCAGACTCGGTGTGGAGAATTTTCATGCACAAAATAATACAGCAATTTCTCAAGGATCACGAAATGCAACTGAGTGACGTCATGACAAAGGAGTCCCTCACCAGGCGCCTCTATGAAGAGGCCATGAGGAACGAGAAAAAGTCATCGGTCGACTATGGCAATGACCAAATTCCAATCTCGGCAATTCAACGAGATTATACCAAGGAAAGGGAAAGAGTAAAAATTTCGGAGGAGGAAGCAAAGCTTGCTAGACAACAGGCCGAAGCAAACATGAGTTTTCCAATTCATCGTTCATTGTTTGGACCGTCGACGAGGGATAGTGAGGACTACTTCGTATCAAGCGACCAGATAATAACGACTGATGACATGTTAAGTTTGAGACCTGGAATCTACCCTTCGGATGACAATATGTCAATAACAATTGCAAATCATCATCTAACGGAGAGGGATCATACTTCTAACATGGTTGACTCCTTACCAGAACCTACTCCCAGAGTTGTACCCAGAAGAAAGCCTGCCGCCAGCGACGGCGAAGAGGAAGTGTCAGCCGTGAAAAGAGGACTTGCCATGTTCGAAAAGAGCCAAACAACAACTCCTCAAAAGGATACTCAACGTCCACCTCGAAAGTCCTTAGAGGCTTTGAAACAATCCAATGTTCAGGCCTCTAAAGCCACATTTGAAGGAGGACTGCAAGAAAAGAAGGCTGCAGAACAATCACAGTATAAGAGCTCTTCCAGGGAGTCACTCACTGGACTACGGGACTCCACAGTGCTGAAGTCAAAAGAGAAGTTCGAAGGACATCTTCAAAAATCAGAGAGTCATGATGATGTCAACCAACGATCGCCGATTCGATCCATTACTAACAAGCTCTCCGCAAGCGCAACGAAGCCTTTTACACGACCTGGTAGTAAAGATCAGATCAATGTACAAAAGTCGGACCAAAGTCCAGCTGACGACGTGGAGGCTTCCGCGAAAGCAAGCATCGTCAAGTCGGCACGGGAACGATTTGTGAGGCAGCACGCTGGTGAGACTAGCGAAGGCGAATCAAAGCCGGGAAGACCCATCAACTCGTCAAGTGATACAAACAAAGCCCAACATTTGCCGCCACAACGCAACACACCGTCAGTTTCACGTCGATTTTCAAATAGTGGCCCGTCCCACGATACCGAAACTTTGCGTCAAACGGTTGATATGAATCATCTGACTATTCCGGAACGTTTTCTGGATCGGCCTGACTATGTCGTCGTACAAACAAATAGTGATGACTCCAATGGCGTGATTAGTGCGTTGACCCAAAGCACTTCTTCTTCTCCAGATGAAGATCGATCGAAAAAGAAGGCTTCGAAAAGCCGGACAAGGCGAAAAAGTCATTCGATGATCCCGGAGTCGAAGCAACAAGGAGAAAGCTCTGTACCAATTCCGCGTTCCATGAGGGAGCTCATTGCGGAAATGAACGATGGTCTCATGATGCAAGACATGAGTGGACGAGAGCAATCGCACAGCGATTTTGCAACCGGAACCACGCAAAGCCATCCAGTATCTGCCAACAACTCCTTCGTACAAAATAACTATACAAGTACCGATGATTCTATGTTGTCCAAGCCAGGATCCCGGTACGAGGAAAACTATTCGCAAAAGTTTGAAGCATCGTCAGCGTCCTTTTCCAAAAGCAAACATTCAGGCTACTACCGTGAATCGCGTCAAGAAGAAGGTGAAGGACGATCAGGATTCAACTTGCACCGTGTTGTTCCTTATGATCAATTATTGTCTGCAAGACTAGCCGAAGACAATCAATTCGACGGCGAGGATGGATGGGTGGAGTTCGACAATCGTTTCATTCAGCCCCCAAGGAGAACGAGCTTTGGTGGACGTTCTGGCCGAGGACTTTCGGAAGGAGACAATGATTCACTAAGACAACCCAGTGACAAAAAGCTTGCTTCAAAGACAGGATCAACTAACATCTTATCTGAGATACGAGGTGTTGAAAACGGGGCTGCATTGAGCAAAAAGGAAGAGAATAGGTCGAGCTTGGTGGAACAGGCAGAAAACTGGAGCCGAAGGGTGAGGACATTACTAAGTGATGAAGAACAACCAAGTACCCCTATGTTCCACAAAGTGCAACGTACCGAGGATTCATCAATTTTCCGGGGTAGGGCGAGAAGCAGCAAAGAAAACAGCGCTCAAGCTTCCCACACAAGGGGCGGATGGACCAATTTCGATGATAGCCTATTCGTTGGGATAAACGACAGGGATCCCAGAGCCGAATCAAACTCCAACGCACCAAAGCTTGACAGTTCAACTACAATTGAGAATCGGCCTCGGCACCGCCTCAATAGTTCAATCGTCGCTACATCGAAAGAAACCACAAGCAAAACCAAACACTGTTCTGTCGAAAAGAAGACACCTAGTCGATTGACGAGTGGGTACAAGACATTCCAAAGAGACATGGAAGTTTCACGATCGACTCCTGAATGGAAAAACACACATGGTAACGGGATATCGAACGATTTCCAACAGGATTCTTCAGTAGTGGTTTGGTCGCAGGACATTCATCACGCTTCTCAAAGTCCTCATGCGCAACAAACAAAACTCGGACCAATCGACGGATCTAGAGGATGGAACGTGGAGAAAAAAGAAGGGTCCAGTGTCGCTACATCCGACGAGATCTACGAAGATACGTCGCGCGTAGTCTGGTCAGCTGATCGCAATCACACTATGTATAACGATTCTCTGAAGGGTGTGTCCAAGGCAATTGAGTCCGATCTTCCCAAACCCTACAAGCGCACTGCAGGCAACCAAAATGTTGCCTACAGCAAACACTCGAATCAACATCTCCATGCAATTCGTCAAGAGGAATCTTTTGATGGTGGATTGAATGGGCTGGACGAGACAGCTAGGTCTATGTCATCGGAGAGTGACTTCGATGCTGTGAACGCATATAACGAACGCGACGCCAGAAGAATGGAAATGATTCACACATCCGACCATGTTAGAACGCATGGTACTAGTACGGTACCATTGAACGGTGACCATGGCTCCCATGGACGCACTCATTCTCAACAGCCCATTGCTCCACTTCTCAGCAATCTAGGATCCCGGGTATCTGATATTATGGGCCACGGATCAAGAAACAAAGGAGTTGATACGTCGCTTCCTGCATCTATAGTTGAGGTCGAGCTGAACTCTCTTCCTACGTCTATCACAGGGTCAAATCTTGAATCGAGTGCTCACCACCTTGTCATCGGTGATGACATTGACTGCCGCAAGAAATACACGACAAAGTGCCAGGTGAGAGAAGATGACACATGTGAAATCGATCCAAACAAGGCGTGTACTATTGGTGGCGTCACTATTTTGGAAACATCATACAAACCTATGAATGGAGGGCCTCCAACAACGGTTCCTGTAAGGCCGGATAGTCATGACTATGAGGCAAATGATTGGTCTGTTGGTGATTCACTCCCTGTCGTCCCACATGACTACGGAGAAGAAGACTTTCAGGCGCTGCATGCATATGTGGAATCTTATGAGTATGAAAGCAGAACAAGTCGCGGGAATGTGCCACCTCACACACCGACTGGGCTATCATCGTTTAATTCTGCGTCAAATCCCGGACCACGGCCCAATGGCTTGAGCTCTCATCTCAAGGCGGAGCGAGGGGACGCGACTTCTTTGGGAAATAAATCTTCATCGCCTTCACTCTCTGAGATACTCCAATCAAACACAGCATCCGTCGACGACGATAACAGAGAAGATGCGGATGTTCGTCAAGCTTCATGGAAATATGATCGGCGTGACCGATATCTCGATGCCGAGCCTGGATTTGATGAAAATGTTCAGGCTCCGACGTCCCCAACGCAGCTTCGATCGAGTGATAGTGATTCAATTGTAGACGAAGATGATTTTCGTCGGGCGGCCGAGAGAAGAGGGCTCTCAGCAGACTTGGTGGAAATTCTCATAAGTCGTTCGAACAACAAAATTCGACGAGCTCCATTAAAAGGAGTTGACGAACTCCATCGTTTGGATGACAATTATCACCATCATGAGGTTCCAATCGATTCTGATACCTGTCGTCCGGCATCGGCACGTCATCTTCGGAAGGATGTTGGGCCCGATCCATATGTGTTCGAACAAGAGGCTTCATGGAATGACACTGCCGACGATGAATACAATGTTGCGCATCTTCCACCTGATTGTCCACCCCCAGATCCTTCCCCGGGTGAGCCACAAGCCATCCTGGCCGCCTTACAGCAAAGTGCGGCAGAAGCGTACTACAATCGAAGGTCTTCGCTACACTCTGTACCTGGAATGCCTGAGCTTCCCGAAGGCGCATCTGAAGAAGAACTGAACCTATTGAATCGATTTATTGAAGTGGCAGCCAGTAATTTCGATGGGAAGAAACTCAGCGCTGAATCGGAGAAACGAGTCCGTGCGGCTGCCGAGAAGGTAGGTTTGTCCCAGAAATTTGTGGACCAGTTGATGGAACAAGCCAATGCGAACAATGAAGCACGAAACATGGCAGCCGATCACTCGCCCGTTGCTAGCGTCGGGATTCCTACATCCCCCTTGTACGACGACCAGTCGACGTACTACACTAATGACAAGACCCAATTCACTAAACGTCCTAGCAAACGTTCCCGGGACGTGAGTTGCAATCCTTGGGAGTCGTTGGAACAGTTGACCAACATGATGCGACAATGGGCAAACTGTGGTGCACCGGGAGATGTCCATGAAGAGGAAGAGGATGAGGGGGATCGTGACGATGGTAGCACTATTGAATCCGATGATCGATTCCGTGATGAGCTCACCAAAAAATGGCACAAAGCACAAAAGATGAAGAACAAGAAGCAACGCACCACCAGGAAAAGTTTGCAACGGGGATTTGTGTAACGTATGATACGAGCAAGGTTGTTGCAGCACCACCCATTATTCCCTCGGCAGTTTTGGAGACTGTGCGGAGGAATGAAATGGGGAAATGATCTTGCGGCTGCCACCTACTACTCGTTCTCCTAACTAGACTGACGTCTGGGGACTCATGTCTACAACACATATTGATGTTATATTATTTAGACTTTTTGTTGTTTTGATTCTAGAATCCAAAGCCGGACTTCCCTTCGTGACTTTCTATGTAGTAGAGTGTAGAGTGATCACACCATTTGGAGTCGGTTATTTTACAGGTATTCGAGTGGGTACCCCAAAAAATGCCGCCAGTTCCAGTGGCATGAAGTATGAATTTACTGGCAACTGCTCCTTGAAAGTGAATCATAGTCATTGACTGTTGACTTGACGTGCTTATCTTGACCGCCCTTTGGTCTTTTTCAAGATGAAGGAAGCAGTGGTGCTGATATTGGATGCCAATGAAACCATGGCATCCGCCTATGACGGTGACAAATCCCGTTTCGATTGCGCGAAACAAGTCTGTCTAGACTTGCTCAGTGATTTGATGATTCGTAGCAAAACCCATGAAGCTGCCGTCTTGGTCCTCAAATCGCCAATTACCAAACATCACTTTTGGGAAGGTGGTGAATCATCATCATCCAACAACAACAACAACAAGGGTAGTAATGGTGAAATCCCGTTTCCCAACATTCTCGAGTTGGGAGGAGATGGCTTCATGACGGGAGTGAATCGACCCCATCCCGATCTATTACGTCAAATCCGTGCCTTGCAAGTCACACCTTCCTCCTCCAGTCATGATTTACGGGGAGACTTTTGTGATGGTTTGATCGTGGCAGCCGATGCCTTGTTTCAACGAACCGCTGGGAAAAAGTATCAACGAAAGATTGTCATTCTAACCGATGCGGAACACAAAGTTCACGTCGATTCCCAACAATTATTAGTCGTCTTGGACTCGTTGCGTGCCATGGAATGCCGTTTGGAAGTGGTGGGTTGGAATTTCGAGTCCCAAGCCGAATTTGAACAAGC
Source organism: Nitzschia palea (assembly GCA_019593585.1). NCBI lineage: Eukaryota > Bacillariophyta > Bacillariophyceae > Bacillariales > Bacillariaceae > Nitzschia > Nitzschia palea. Next base: position 128,212 of record SWEM01000012.1, on the reverse strand, counting down.
GGCGATACCAAAACCCAAGGAAGAAATTGGTACCAACCGTTCTACGGTTCAAGAGAACAATGACGATAGTGCCACGGAAGCATCGGCTAATGATATGGAGGAAGACAAGGACCAAGAACAAGATGAGGATGATCGACAGTTGATCAAGAGCCAAAACGAAAAACTGCTACTAAGTCTCACCGACAAGACGGGAGGTTTTGTCTTGGCCGCCAATGAACTACAACCGGTCCTTCAAAAGGTACTTGGACAACGTCTACCCCAATCGGTCCGACGCAAAGTTGAATTTCAGATTGCACCTGGACTAGTCTTGGATGCTCGATTCTCGTTGCTCCTCTCCAAAGCATCAATACCAACCATGAAAAAGAAGGTGGTAGAAATTGCCGAGGGGGAACGACCCGACAATCCTGATGCGCAAATTATCAAGGACGTATCTGGAAAGGAAATTACTCATGACTTTCAAACACTCATCACTCATTGGGATCCGGAACAAGACACCAAAGAGATTGTTGATATTGCTCATGGATATCGCTACGGAAGTGATATCGTTCCCATGAGTGGGTACGATTTGGCTGGCTTGATGCGACCATCACCAGTGAAATTGACCATTATTGGATACTTGAAAGAAACCCAAGTCCCCAGATATCTACGAATCGGACCGCCGTATGCGCTAGCGGGAGCTGATTCTCTTCCAACTTGTGCGGCGATTGCAGCGTTGGCCATGGCCTTGGAACAAAAGAAATTTGTAGGTATCGCAACCTTGGTCAAGACTAAGGATGCCGATCCAATCTTGGTGGGATTGTTTCCATTGAACAACGAAAACAATGGTAGTAACAACGAGAACTCCCCTCCACGTCATTTGTGCTTGATGCAGCTACCCTTTCGAGGTGATGTCACTAATTTGGCACTGGAACCGTTGGTCTCGGAAGCTCCCCCAACGAAACAAGCAGCTGCTGACAATTTGATTGATTCCTTAATGTTGCCTGATGATACTGTTGATTACGCTCATATCCCTAATCCTTTCTTGCGAAGTTTTCATCAAACAGTCGTTCAACGTGTTCTCGAACCAGACTGTGGTGTTGTCTCGGTCAGATCATCGAAACAGGATGCCATGACTACTCCTCCGACCATTTTGAAGGACGCACAACCAGCTATTGAAGCCTTTCGATCGGCATTTCAGTTGACAAAAACTGCAAGGTCGTCTAATGAAGGGAAACAATCCACTGCCAAGAAACGAGGACGAAAGACATATCACGACTATGTGGAATAGTAGTTGTGTAATGAAACCAATTGTGGCACGTTGTGTCTCTGTATACTCTCATTGGGATGCCTACCATTTTTCATCAAACTTTCCGGACAAGAGACTATGGTAAACCATTTTTCGAATGCTTATTGACGACGTTGTACTTGCATTATTGAAAAGAAACAGAACGGAACTTTTTGTCATGTCCCAGCAAGGTCCCCCAAGTTGATCCTTACCTTTAATTGCAATAACGAATTTAGAATTGAACAAAAAACTTGGGTTTTCGTTTGGGTCGTTCCTCCGATAGCTTCTTTTCTGATGATTTGAGTCCATACTTGCGACTTCGTTTGGATTTCTTGGCGACGGGTGCCTTGTTTTCTCCTTTCAATGCCTTGGCCATGGCAAGATCATCATCGACAGCATCAATTCCAATTGTAGTGGTATCCATAATTTCTTCTGGCATGGTGCCTTCTTGGGCTGCATCGAAAATGGTGGTAAGCTTGTCGAGAGAATTTAAGGATTGCTTCTCCACCGTCGCCTTGAGCTTTTCTTGGACCTCGGCCATTTTTTTCTGGTGAAATTCCTAATCAACCAGCAGGAGCAGCAGCAACAACAACAACAACAAAACACAATAACCAATGGAGAATGTGTTGAGAAGGACTGGTATCTACTGGAACCAACGTATTCACTGCTTCTTAGGCCATCACGTACCTCACCCAGCGTTCGTCGGAACTCTGCTCGGGCCTTTCGCTTGGCTTTGGATCGAATCGATTTGGCCATTCTCAATATGATTTCAAGATACACAAAATTTGCTGACTGTGAATTAGCGCACTACAATCGGTCCTTCTTGTGACTATGCTATGCAGCAATACCGGTATTTGTTCTTTCCTCCCAACTTTTTTTTGGATGCAAGCTGTCTATGCGGTTGGTCAGGGACCAGTGCACGGATGGGTTGCAAGACTCGAAGTCAAAAGAAATCGAACCAGTCGAGGTGAGCCAGACGATGCTGGCGCGTGATTCCCCAATTCACAATTATTCATGGTATAATATTTTGAAAGCTATTTTACTCGCTCCTTCAAGAAATCGATCATCCGTTTGCACCTGAACGAGCCAGCCGACATTTGCAGCACAACAAAGTTTGGTTCATTCTGCATTCCTTCCAATAAGGGAGATTCTTTGACGGCAAGCTCAGCGAAGCAATTACCTTTGATCAAACTTGTTCGCAAACCACCGAGTTCTAGACCATGCCAGGCCTTCGACGACGATTCCAAAAAGTTAATGACGATGATGTTGCGGAAGGAACTGCTGTTGCAGTGAGCGCCAAGACCCCAGCGGCAACGATTGGGAGCAAAAAGTCATCACGAGATCCCACGTTTCGACTTCTCTTGGAAACTCCATCAGCTAGTTATCAGGGGAATACTTTTGCTGATTGGGATGCGTTTGCCGAGAGTTCCACCCTTGTCAATGCGGACGAGTTGCCTTCCGAGTCCCTGCACCAAGAATTGGCGGCATTGCCAACAATCCCCAGTCAACAGGAGGACCTCACAGTGTCCACATCTCAGGACAGCAAAAAGGAGTCGAGCAAGGCGAAGATCCCCCCGTTAAAAGCTAATCGGTTGGATGATATCCGACACCATCGAGGGAAGGAAATACTCTCGGAAGTCAGCAGGCAAGTGAAAGAAGGATCAACACATGACAAGGAATTGCTTGAAGATTCTCGTGATAATGATGGTTGGATACCGTTTGCATCGGGGTTCGAGGCCAGCCTTCCTCAAATCGCCGTCGAAGGAGAACAAAGTTCATCCCAGTGGCATTCATTTGCTGAGATACCAGTAGTAACTCACGAATCAACATCTCCCATGGTTCATGAAAATCTTCGAATGCATGTCCTGGTTGGGGTCACATCGATCGACTGTGAGAGTGTCGCCCAAGAAATGCGCAGCAACTGCTCTGAAGCGACCATGCCAGAAACCTTGAATATTGCAAATGTCCTCGATCAAGTTGACAAGTCATGGGATCAAGCATCGCAATCTGATATTATTTCTGTGGATGATGGCATTGAGATTTCAATGACGGACGTATTCCTCACACTGAATCCCGGCTCGGATGACAACAGCAAAATGGCTGTTCCGGATATTGCTCTGGTCCCGACCGAAGACGATTCAGAAGCGTTCTCACTGGGCCTTGAAACAACGCAAGAAACGAGAGACAATCAGATAGAAAAAGATCAATTGAATCGAGAGTCACGTGGTATGGAACGACAAGAATTACTCAGTCCTGTGCCAAGCACTCCTATTACCTCTATGGAAACAACCAGTGAATGTTCTTCCCCCGAACCTCTCGACGAGAATAGGAGTTACAAACAACGAATGTTTTCGAATGTTGACGAGAAGACCAAACGATACGACAGAACAATCAACATAGATACCGTCATCGCAACGGAAGATCCTGCATCAGATAATGACCACAACAAGGTTGATGATGGAAACACAAGTCAAGTCTACGCCGGAAAAGATCAAAGGCACGCGGATCATTTACCTTCAAACATCGGAGTTCCATCCGACAACAGGGAAGCCATTTTCCACTCAGCAAAACAACGAATCCAGGAGGAAAGGTCGATTCATTTTCCAACACCGCTGTCACCAAAAACTCAACACTCTTCGCTCCTCGACACACAGAGTGAAGTATCTGATCCTGTGAGTGCTTTCGGAAGCAAGTCGGCAACGCTTGATTCAATTTCTGAGAGCGAAGACAGGATGAATATCATCATCGACACGGGTAGCTTTTTCTCCGGAGATGTTTCAACTATGACTGGCCCGCGGAATACAAAGGTATCGGTTGACTCTTGCGACGACAGCGCCAATCACTGTGGCAAATCAGTTGATCAAAGTTACGAACGAAAAGATGGCGATGAGGGGGTAAAATCAGGCTTTCCAAAGAAAGCAAAAGCCAAGCCATTAGGAGCATCTGCGCATGAAATCATCATGTTGAATACATTTCTACGTGTCGCCGGACCAAAGCTTCGCTCTTCCGATCTTTCCATGGAAGAACGGGAAGAGATTCACCATAAGGCTATCGAGGCTGGCCTCCCGGAACACTTTGTCCACAAAATGTTGGATCAGACAGCGGGCATCGTACGCTGGGATGATCAAAGTGTACATACAGCCATGACTGCAAGTTCCACTGAGGCATCTTCAAGAAGCAAGCATTCTGTCTATTCATCAGACAGCAATTCAACGCGATACACTAGGGACGACGAAAGCATCAGTTATGATTCATTCAGAGAAATGAAAAGTGGTTCCGGTGACCTCGACGAGGGTGCATATGGCTGCTTTCAAGGCTTCAAGAGTTCATTCTGGGTGGAAAGTGGTTTATCTGGTAATGATATGATGGAAAATGTCTCAGCTGCCTTCAGCGAGAGTTTTGACGAAATATCACAATGTAGGCAAAGGCGACGAAAGCGTAGAACTTTCGGTTTTTCATAATGAATCCATGATGGGTCGGCATTATGTGACGACAATGTAGTCAGCAAATGACAGAACTCCTCCTGTATTTTCAGGCAGAACGCGAAGCTCTGGGTTCGACGGATCAACATCATCCTTCAAATATCTCAATTGAAGTGTTATCATTTCAGGTGTTTTCGACGAGTCGGCACCCGGAATGTTCGAAACGGACCCAGACGGTCTTGAGTCGATTAGAGTAGGATTGATCACCAAAGAGGTGCTATCAAACTTGCCACCAGATAAACGGGAAAAACGTGCTGGAATACCGTTAACAAACTTGACATGGTCAGCTCCAACTATCCCAATTAGAATACCCCCTTCATTTTCTGCCATCCAAGCGTATGCCGCGGATGCCATTCCTTCATCCCACAATATTCGCCCTGCTCAAAAAGTCACAATGAGCCACCATATCCTTCAATCCCAAGACAAGACACAAACACTTCTTGGACTAACCTGACAGAAAGTTACGAAAACACATGTCTTCGTCCATTTTTTCTCCTGCAATTGTGTACTTTAGTAGACCGAGTTTTTCGTGCATATCATAAGAGGGGGAAATAACGTAATCAACATATGTCTTGAAACTCGTCGTTTTGGCAAAAGTTCCAAAGCCAACTGGATCTTTGATGTACTTTCTAAGTTGTTCCAAGGGTAGCCCTTGGTATCCTCCTTTTTCTACCATGCTCAAGTCTTCAGAATCCACATTCAACGCCAGCAACCGTACATTGCCAAGTTCACGGGCAGCATTAAAAATTCCACTATAGCCTTCGAAATCCCACATCCACCTCTTGTCCCATTCGACCCGCTGCCTCATTTCTTTCAAACTAATATTGTCATTGACGTAATCATCTAACACATTTTGAAAGCGAACCTGAACCTGTTCCAGGCCGATGGCCAAGGGTGGTGCTTGTTGACCAATCAGCTGTCGCCTTTGATGCAACATTCGAATGAATTGTTCTTGAAAGATGTGGTCGTTGAGAGAGTTGTGATGCTCCCCTAGCCAAATAGCCCTCCCTGTTTTGGAGTTTGCTACTGTTTCAATAAGTTGAATGTTCTGAGCGCGAGAAGAAGTACGTGCAGGCAGCAAAAGTTTAGCGATGCATTCTCTTCCATGAACGTAGGAATCAACCAGATCCCTAATGCCAAACTCACATCGACTTTCACCAACTTTGGATTCAAGTTTTCACTGGCATCTGGAATAATGTTGTACATGTCGAAAGATGCAGGGATTCCAGAATTTTGCTCCATCGCATATGCCCATTCTGGTTGCGTCAAGTGAGCACAAGTGATACCAGCCGTCACCAGTCCAACGTTTGCCAAAAAATTCCTCCGATCCATGTTTTCTTGTCGTCCTCCACTCGACGACAATGGTCTTGACGACCACGACATCACGTTGTCCCATGTGGACACGAGTGACGCCACAAAGAGGATGAAGCCACGATCACAATACATGATCGAGTGCTGTCGAGCTACCAGTATTTCTCATAAACGTCCTGGCACCGGTTGACTTTATCTGCAATTGACGATAGAGTCAATCAGCAAGTGTCTAGAAAGTGGGAAATGAGCTCTCATGGCAGTTTATGAGAAGGTCGATGTGTGACGCAGAGAATTCGTCACAAAGGTTCACCTCAGGTAGTGGTAGTACAGAGCAGAACGAGGCCAAACTTACCGGACAAATAACGTAAATATACAAATATACCCAGAAGCGTACTAATAGACTAGTGACCGCATAGCACTTACAGTAATTTACATTTCGGGAACTAGTGAAGCATAAAAGTCACAAGAGAGCATCATGGAGACACTAGAATCTCCTTCTCTTTCCTTTCTTTCCTGACTTGCTCGTGAATTCCAAGTACTGCGCCGAGTCAAACATGTCCAAGGGGATCCCTGGGTCAGCGCTTTTGCTCTTTTTACTTCCCTTGGTGTAATAGCCATTGTCCACCGGTAGGACATCATAAGGTATCGGTGGAATTTCGTACAACATACCCTTTTTCTCGCTCTTTTTGCTCTTGACGCTCTTTGCCGTCTTGGATTTCTTGGAACCCTTCGATCCTTTCTTATCAGCCTTTGCACTCTTTTTCCCCTTCTTGCCATCCTTGCCTGGTCGGACAGGTTGTCGCTGGCCAAGAAACTCAACATCCACTATATCATCAAGTGCACCCCCACCAAATTCCTGGAGAAATTGTGTATAGTTCGCTCGATCTGCTTCTGTGACGAAAGGCAGCTCTGCAACCTCTGCCGGTGATATTTGATTAGGGTCTTGAATCAGGTAACTCAAAACCATGTTGTAAATAACATTTGCCGAAGGGGTGCCTTGTTGTAGCATTCTCTCTCTTGAATCATTAGGTATTACTGCAAGGACTTCAATCAGCACACTTAGTTCCTCCAAAATGTCGGGAAGTGTCGTTTGGTAGAAATTGACAATAAACTCAGCTGTTAACGTTGCCCATTGGATCTGTTCTTCGATGGTCAACCTATAGATACCATACAGGATTGCCTGAAGGAAAGATACAGTAGCTTCCACTGGTATCAAGGGATTTGCGCTACCGAAAATGTCAGAAGGAAAGTCTCCTGAACAGGCGTTTCCCGAATTACCATTTGGAAGATTTGTGCAATCAAAAATAGTGCAATCATCGCCATTGACTGAATCATCTCGAAGAAACTGGCAGCTATTGCAGTCTTTCCCATCGATTGAAATGACACAGTCTTCGACACCTGAATAATAGTAGTAGCAGATTTCCTGTTCATAAGGTTTCGTGATTTTCTTGCAGTAGTAAGATTCATCATACGCGCCTAGGTCTCCACTGAAAGTGAAGCCTCCCGATGATTTATAGCACACGCTCCCAAGGCACTCTTGTGAGACATAGTCACAATATATTAGACCTGTCTCATCAACTGGATCCAGGTCTGAACAATCACATGAAAATGTCGGATCAGTGATATTGCAGAGATTGTAATAATTGACATCAGAGTATACCTGTCCTGAACGGACTTGCAAACCTGGAAGAGCTGTGACACAGATACCAGCTTCACTGCAGTATTCCCCTGGCCGACACGACAGGATGCCTATGTCAGCGTCAGTTTCAGAACTTTTCAATGCTTTGGGATCACATTTTCTATCGACATGAGATGAACCCAAGCTGTCCTTGACATTCGTCAAGAAATTTCCATGGATCAATCTTCTTGTTCTTTGTTTCCTGACGTCAACTTGTTTCGCCGTCACGAGCTCATCCATGAAACTATCCACTCGTGAGGGTTCTTTTGCACTGGCGAGGCAACCCGTCAAGATTGCTATTGCTGCGGCGAGACGCATGATATGTGGAGTCTGATGTGTGTGATGAGATTGTGATATGCGCTTGAGGTGCTTGTTGTCACTAGTTTGTGTGAAGAGTTCAGATGGTCGTATGTTCGAGTTGCAACATTCTGTGAACCCAACGGGTCAAGGCAAACAAAATTCCTGCTCGACGGGCTCGTTTGTGTCTTGATTTAGAAAACCCCAACGGCTCAAAATCAAGGTGCATTCAGTGAAATTTGTCACTACGATGTCTTCGCGACTTAGTTTGACTAAGTTTTGATGTTTTGCCCTGTATAATTATACACAATTATGTAGGGTTGAATGACATTGAAGAAGGCGAATGTGCTGGCACGTGTTTTCGGCAGGTTTTACAGGACCCAACAGCTTAGATCCGAAACGGTGTGACTGAAGTCGGAGTCGAACATTACAATTAACCACTCTCGTGTCTGAGCGTTCCTACTCTGGTACCAGGTACTGGGTACAAGTACGCGCGGTCCTGATACGTTTTTTTAGGAACTTCCAATGGCATATACAAGCGCGTTGCCACCAGGTTTTTCACTTTTGGGGTTCGCTACGATTTCTCAAGTTTCTGTTCAACTGGACGACCTCTTTCTGGATGCATTCTGGAGAAAACCTCCAGTTGCTTTGAAGAATTTGTCACCGTAATCGAAGAAGAGCTTTGTAGGATGGCCCCATGTGAGAATTTCGACTAAAAGCATCCTTTTAACATCAACTAGCGTGGTGAACGTACCTCTGCTTGAGCCGGAATATCCTTCAAAGCGAAAAATCCGATTCTATAATCTCCGTTCACGACCTTCATTTGAGGTCCTATGTTAGGATTGTCACTGTGGTTGATGAAACGGGTCTTGTTGCCTTTCTGTAAAGCATCTACCGCGTAGTCTGTGCTCATGTCAAAAATGTACGTTTGATTGCGATCGTCGTAGATTTTCCCTCGTCGCTCCGCTTCGTTCTGTTGAATTAGTTCTCCCAGATATTCGTGCACGTAGTCCCCCTTTTTTAGCGCGTGCTTCGTAAATAATCCCCAGCCTGCAACCTTAGATTTTCCAAGCAGCAGATGAACATGACGACGCATTCCGACATTATCATTCCGACAATTCTGTGTGGTAGCTGCTTGATTTGGTGGATCTGTACATGCCCCACATCGCCTGCAGAGGTCTGGATCACACTCACGATTTGATGCGAAGCATGGGCAACTCTTGGCATTACATTTCGACAAGCAATTGCACCCTCTAAAAAAGTTTCGACTAGAGACACCCCAAACGCAAGCTTTAGTGCAGAAGAAGCGATTCTTGACACAGGAACATGACTCCTCGGAACATGGCTCCCTGTGTGTACATGGATTAAAAAAAGGATGTGATGTTGCTTGAACAATTCGCTTAATCCACTCAGAGTGATAGCTGTTGCTTTTACTCTGTTTCGACTTGTTGTTATTGGAATGAAAAGGGTCGCTGAGCTTGAATTCAAACGGCACAAGATCGACTTGTTGACTGATGATTTCCTGTGGGATACGCATCACCTGTGCAACACTGCTCAAGTCGTTTTGAAAGAGCTGGTACAGCCGCTTGGACAATTCTTTCTCGTCTAACGTTAACGGTGTGGTTACGGGTTTGTCTGTGGAACTTTGCTGCAAAGGTTCTGTCGACTTGATTTGATAAGGGTCGCTTCCGACCGGTAGGCAAATTTGCGGTGCGTCAGGTTGTTCCGTCTAAGCGAAAGTGGACAAATGAACTCATTAGTTAAAAAAATGGTTGAAATGAAAATGAACATGACAATTCTTACCTTCCAATGCCCCGAATTCTCGAGGCGAATCGCAAGCTCTAGCTGAATATCTGGAGGATAATCGTCTTGCAGTCCATGAAGATTGCAGTCAAATATAAGGCATCGTCTGCAAAAAAGATCCCTGAAAGAGCTCATAACTTCTTCGTACTGAGAAGCATGCTGACGTCGCGGCACTTCCACATCCTTGTCTTTTTCCCAACCCTTAGCCACCCGGTCAATATCTAGATGAAGTAACAGAGCAAGGTACTCTTGGATCTTTTGTCGATTGTGTTTGGAGTCCTTCAATAGTTTGAGTATTTCCACAATTTCTCGATCGGCTTCATCTTCCTCATACAAGGCTATTCGGACGATGCGAAACTCGGCAATTTGGCTGGCATACTTTTGTTCCAGTGGTGTCGGTTCCTGTGATTCTTCGTCAGACGATTCCGAGTCAGAGTCTGGACCCATGAGCGGTGACGATGGTCCGGGTGGCTCGTTGGTTTCTTCGTCCTCCTCCTCCTCCTCCTTCTCTAAACCTAAGGATGAAAAATGTTTTCGGATAAAGATGGTATGGTGTGAATCCGTGGGCAGTGGGTAGTCTTCATGTCGCAAGTAGGTGGAATCGAGCATTTGAGTTTCAATGTTGGGAAGGCGACGATAATTCGTAAGGGGTTGCACCCGTTTTGGTTTTCCTTCCTGTAGCATGTCGTTCTTGGCAATAAGCATATTTTTTAGCATGTCTTTGCGAGACACAATTTGCTCCTTGCGAGCCTGGCGTATAGCATTCTCCACTTCTTGTCTCATGGCCAAAGGAAACTCTCGATCATTGTCTTTGTCTTTCACTTTGTTGCTGTTGTTTTTATTGTTGCGGTTCTTGGTAGACGCTCGATCAGGGAGTTTGCGATCAACCTTTGCTCTCAAGTTTAATCGTTGGGGGAGACGCAGGGCTTTACTTGTTCGGAGTTGGGTCATTCTAGGAGGCGGTTTAACATCCCCATCGTCCTCGGAGGACGACGTGAAGCCATCAAAGTGTTCCTCGTTAGGAACTAGCAAGGTTGTTTTTTCATCATTTTTCTCGTTGGTAACAGTTGACATACTCCGTGTCGATCGTCGACTCGATAGAGGTTTCCCACAATTGTCAATGTGATCTTCGATGATGTCGGAAGAAAAGTGAAGCCAACAGAGCGGACATCTGACTTGGGATTCCATAACAGTTGAACCGCTAGGATTTAAATGATTAATTTCCAGCACTTGCGAAAGAGGGGTACGAGATGAGTTGTTCAGGAACGAGTTGAGGTTCTTGGAAGAAGAAACGAGTGCTTGCCGAGCATTTGGATGATCAGGAGCAGCATAGCCGGGGGGAGATTGTTTGATACGGGTGGCCCTTGGTACCCTTGAATTACTCTTAACAGGGGATGCTAAAAGCTTCAATTTTTTCTTAGCGTACGAGTCGGAACGTGACTTGGATTCTTTCGCTGAATTACGTCGTTGTGTACTCGTAGCCCAGAGTCTCTTGGAACCAGCTCGACAAACCATTCTAAGGCTAGAATCATCAGACGACAGCCCATCCACGGGGACTTGATAGATGACCTCGTGATCATCATTGTCATCACTGTCAATTTCAATCGGTGCATCAGAATGACCAAGGCCATCATACCTGACAGTTGAGACTGGAATCATTAATTCATGGCTGTCGTCGCTAGAACTATCGTGAACGGAAATGGCTTCATTGGCATTGGACATAGTCTACTCGGGGGTCAAGCCCTTGCTGCGGAAAACTCTGGTACAAGAACTGGTCCAGACGTATTAATGGAGAGACGGATAGGAACAGTTACAGGGAAAGTGCTTTCCAAACAATGCAATGATGTTTCCGGTAGTTGCTCTATTTGCAAAGTCCGAAAGAAAGCACTTTAAGTCCGATGCCAACGTCTGGTGCAAATGAATTACCGGGGTATTTGTTTTATGTCGTTTTTACCCGGGTGGTCGATCTGGTCGACCAATAATTGGTGGGCTTTTGAAACGTTTGTGCCTCTCCCGCTTGTTCGGTGACCAAGATGTGTACCAGGTACCCATGAAATGGTTGGACAGGAAAGTGTGGTGTACCTTGTACAAGTAGAAAGTCTACGAGCCATATTCTGTCAGTCCCAGTTCCGAAGTCGCATCACAATGCTTCCCACTTCCCATGCACTACTACTGTTTATGTCGACGCCAAACCGCTGAAAAAAATACGTGGGGGCAAAAAGTTCATTTCCATTATATACACGTTGATCATGTCCCCTGGCGACAAAGTTAAGAAACGGCGTCTGGAGACGGTTGTCAAATTGAACAAGCGTCTTTGCAAAGAAACACGCGTGACTTCATGGAGGGATAGCTGGGAGTTGGAATCAGTGGGTCGAGGCCTTTTATCCATCCTCCTTCATGACGGCGACAATGGTCTGGAAGGAACATTGCAGCCGTCAACGACTAACAATGAGATTCTAAAAGCCTTGGATATGATCAATGTTTGGAAAGCCCGGTCTCATGCTTTGGAAGCCTTACCCCATGCTGTCGAATCTACTGCTGCCATAACACAAGTATTGTGGAGAGACCAACAGTATTGTCGCAATCGACGCAGTATATCTGCCACTGAGTTGCGTCTAGCCTACTCTTCAGCAATTGTTCGTTGTATCAATGGTTTTGCCGATGCTTTACAGCAACAACGATTTGTGGTGGCACCAATTTCCATTTTATGCGGGCAGTTGGGGATCCCCTCCTGGTTGGTAGATATTCGACACGAGGCCTCACACAACGAGCTTCCGACCTTACCCGTATTGAAACTTGCTGCTATCACATTGTTAGAATATCTTCGCAACGAATATTGGATTCCGACCTGTCCTCAATGGAATCTCACATCCTCGGAACCCGAGTCACCAGTCGACGAATCGAAAGATGACGACCAACCATCATTATTAACGACTCGAGAACGAGCCATCAATCTTTTGCTAGACTATCAAAAGCGTGTCTCCAAGGAACAGAGTGACAAACAAATCGAGGGAAGTGCTTCTCAACTTGAAGGCGATGACGATGAAATTTGTTTTTTGTCCGTCACAAAAGTCATCCATGGCGACAGCAGATAATCGACCCTTTGACACATTCTTTGGTGACGATGCAGAAGATGATGATGATAACGAGGATGAAGACCCACTTCTGGGGAATTTTTGGGGATCGTCTATTGGTACCTACACAAATCGATTTGCTGCCTTGGAACCGCCGAAAAAAGTCAAGCCAGAACCCAAACAGAAGCAAAAGCCGAAAAAACAAAAGAAACAACCAGTACAGAAAAAGCCAGTACTGGAACAATATCAGATTGATTATGGGAACGACTTTGTTACAATGGTTTCACCGATTGAAGGCTACTCCATTCTTGTGCAATTCTTTGTTTGGGGAGGTATTGGAGGGTTACCGCAAGGGCATGGAGCTCTCCTTCCTGTATCTGCAGTTGCCTTTCCTGCCACACAAGGAGGTTTTCTGAAATCACAGCAACAGTATCTCCCGCTGCTGGAAGTCATCGGACGGGCCTGGCCAGGCTTTTGTGCTGCACTTTTGATTCATTTGGTTGGTTGCGTCATGTCGATTGAAGGGATGTGTCGAGAAACAGGATCAGACGATAAGGAATCCAGGCGCAAACTTTTCTTTCTTTCAGCGTGGCTTCGAGTCATGGTCTCTCACCAGTTTGTTTGCAAAGTGAATCCCGATTTCAAGGGGAATGGAAAGGCTACTAAGGCCCACAACAAACAAGTCCCACTCGCTAATGTTGCATCGACACAGGCCCTTGGGTATCCACTGAACAGTCTTTGCGATCGTCTCTTCGATAATGAAAATTCCCAGTCGCACAACAAGACGAGTCAAGATATCCTACAAATTTTTGCAGAAATATTGGGACCCAAACGGGCAATTCGTCAAGGCGTTGAACTTTCGGATCATGGACCAATGGAGAAACCGCTAATTGGTCCAACCGTGGAACAATCCAACGAGAACGTAAACCAAGTCTCGATCCAAAAAGACGACAAACTGTCTCTGGACGACATTGAGGCTTTGGTATCGAACGAACAGGCGACCGTGGCGGTCCCTTCCACCACCTTTCAAACATCTACGAAAGAAGACGTTGACACTCCCAGCAATCGAAGAATGGCCTGGGCCAGATGCGTCACATGGGACAGTTGTTCTATCGGAACATTACCAGGACACCCAGTCTAGACTTCTAGATCCATCTCCGGATCTACTAGCCTTAGTAGTTCATTTTCTTTACACAGGTAGTTCGTAGGACTATTGATGTGTAGCCCGGATACGGTGAATTTTATCTCTACGTTGCTGAATATATGCGTAATTGTGAAATTGCATGAAACAGTGTACTAACGTTAGTATAATTGTATAATTCCAGATGCCCAAAATCCTTCAGGATATTTTTCAAAAGTCCTAAAACTGCTTGCCAGCTGAGTTCTTCATTTCTAGTTTAGCATGGTCTAGACATGGATGTTCTCCAACTTGAGCCGCAGGATTTTATCTCTCGAGAGCTGCACCTCATACCTCCCAGTCTCATGCTTAAAGCTGGTGATTGTGCCCCACTTGTCATTGAGCTCGGGTTTCGATTGAAGACCTGTGATTTTTCCGCATGTTCCATTTTCTAGAATGCAATTGCCAGGTTTCAGCGAGACAGCCCGTTGTAAACCCATGACATAGATGTTGTACCTTTCTTTGGTTCGATCCCAAGCAATAATAGTTCCTCTTTGCCCGTTCCATGCGGGTTTGCTTTCCAATCCATGTAATGTGACGTGCACGTGCTGTAGTAAATTGGCTGGTTTCACTGACATCATTTCGTCCGTGTCTTCTAGAACAACTGCGTATCGTCCTGTTCGTGGATCAAAAGATTGAATTTCTCCTCTATCACCATTTCGTTCTGGTCGGCTCTGTAATCCCTTCAACGACACAACTGTACCTGCTGGAATGGTATCGTAGCGCTTTTCCTGTCGCGGCTGTTGTCGGAAACTACCTCCCATACCACCAGGCATGCCACCCATACCTGGCATACCTCCAAAACCGCCCATTCCGCCAGGCATACCGCCCGTGCTAAACATTGGTGCGAATGGATCCATCGGTCCACGGGAAGTTCTTCGGGGTCCACTACCACCCAAGTTAAAGTGCATACCAGGCCCACCAGAAAAGGAAGATCCAAAGGGATCGGCACCACCAAAGAAATGCGAAAAGAATGCTTGGGCTTCTTCAGGACTCATTCCTTGGTTGTGACTTCCACCACCGCTGGGTCGGAATCCTCCAAACGGCATGCCACCAGCAGGCATATCATCTCCCATTTGTTCTGCATGGTTTACTCCCTCCTGACCATATTGATCGTATATTTTTCGTTTCTTTTCATCCGAAAGAACGGCATAGGCTTCAGAAATTTTTTGGAAATTCTTCGTTGCTTGGTCATCTCCTGGATTCTTATCGGGGTGCCACTGAAATCAACACATGTGAAACAAACACAAATATGCACGTGTGAGTTCATCGTATGACATTTAATATGTTGACATTCATTTGTTGTACATTGCCAGCCATTGCCAAGGTCCTGACCTCCACTTTTGATTATTGTATTTTTAAAAATGTTTCGAACGTGTCGGTGGGTGCTGTTGATTTTGCGTACGCCTGGTACATGAATCCTGTAGGGCGACGAGTGGCAATCCTCTCGTCGTCCATTCTTCTTTGTGCAATCGCATTCTCATTGTCAACCTACCTTGATAGAGAGCTTTCTGTAAGCCTTCTTCAATTCAGCTTCTGTAGCTGTTCGTGGAACACCCAGGATTTGGTAGTAATCGGTTGAATTTAAGTTGGATGTCATGGTCAAAAATGTTATGTTTGTGACTGTGAATGGATTGGTGTGGAGCAGCAATCACCAAAGGGAGGTCGACGAAAATCAGAGCGTTTGATTCCCATTTCTTTCGAATTCTATTCGAAATTTTTCATCGCTCGAAGGAGTCCATCAATAGGTTTTGACAGGAACTGAGGCGATTCAGAATCCCAATCGTGTCATTTTACTACGAAATATGGTAGAAAAATGTCAAATTTGAGGGGAACAAGAGTGGTCCATTGGATCAATTAATGACGCCTGTCAGTCGTCCTAGCAACCATCCAACACAACGCACGAACAAAGCCGGTTTGTGATGGGTGTCGAGGCGCCGAGCAAAAAGAAAAAAGAGCTGCCAGACGACTGTGCGAAACAAAAAGACAACTTTCGGCATTTCTAGCAACCACTTTACACTCCAAGTTCATCATGCGCTTTTCGTTAGTTTTCGTTTCGGCGTGTAGTGCACTCTGGGGAGCGACTACTGATGGATTTTCCGCTCCATTTTCTAGTTCCTGCCATCAAAAGGGTCGATCGACTGTTGGTCGACTCTCTGCAGATGCCTCGGAATCAGGAGTTACAAGAACGAAACCCATGTCTCCAGAAGAGATTAGAGCTCGAATGGGAGTTCCCGAAGAGGAAGAACCGCCGAAACTCTTCTCAGATTCGATTTATGATGACATACAACAAGCTTTGCTCGCCTTGGAGAAACGTGTAAAAGAAGGACCTGGAAGTCTATCCATGTTAGAAGTGGAAGAACTTTGCGCCCAAACAGGTCGTATTGTGACAGAAATGAAGCAGTTTGAAGCCGAACGATTGGGTGGCCTGGGAAGTGCCCAAGTTCCACCCACTCCTTTGTCGCCATTTCCAGTTTCAGTCACCTCCGCTCCAGTTGAAGCGGAATTCATCAAATCCAAAGAAGTGATCGATGCATCTGAGGATGAAGGTCCAGCATATGACGGAACAGGAGGCTTGGGAATGGCAAAGGGAACTCGAAATACCTATGTGATTCCTGGAATGGATGAAATGTCCCCAGAAGAGTATCAGAAAGCTCTCCAACAAAGCATTACGGACCGACAAACGGTTCGCAAAGGCTCAGGTAAGTACGGGAATCGTGCCACCTGGGATTATCTCAACAACTTGTCAGGAGATACAGGTGTCCTCAGAAGAGAGGATGATCGCGAGCAACCATAAGAATTCTCAAAGCATTATATATTCAGAAATTTTCCGATAGTACATCAATGTATCCATAAAAGAATGATACTCATAGTAATAAATTGATGTATTTACATTATTGACAGTACTTTACCATGTTGGTTGTGAGGGTGACCACTGACTTTCAAGGTGCTATGTTTTCTATCTGTTAAATTTCTGCCGACTTACACTGCGACTTTTGATAACTAGCAGTGCTGGTATTGGTGAACAAGGTGATGATCTTACAAAAAATGTAGCAGGTACAACTACACTCTTTGGTGTTGTGTCAACGGGAACTACCGGTACACCTGTAGTTGATCCATACTAGCAGAGTAATCTATTCGTCTGTCCAGCTGGCCGTCGCTTGGCTCGTACGTCATTTTTACTATTGCGTCGCCATATCGCCGCGCTGTGTGTGTGGAATCCAAACGAGGCGGAGGAAAAAAATGCAAAGGATACCCCAACTACCGGTAGAATTGTACCCAACCATTTTATTGCAACCATGGCTGTCTCTTTGGAAACAGTATCTGTTGGCATTGTGGGCCTGATCGGCTTGAACTTGGCTTTCAGGGCAGTGTCTCACTTATACAAGACATTCCTTCGTCCTGGCAAGGATTTGAAAAGGCTTGGTAAATGGGCAGTTGTGACTGGAGCGACTGGTAAGCGAATGCATATGGATGCCCTCAACTTGCAGGGGAAACATAGAGTCCCATGGATCTAACATGTTGTGCATTTATCCGTTGATAAGATGGTATCGGCAAGGCGTACGCATTTGCTTTTGCAAAGCAAGGTTTGAACGTTGTTTTGATTAGTAGGACAGAGGCGAAATTACAAGATGTGAAGAAAGAAATCACTGACAAATACAGTGCAGTGGAGGTAACATGTGTTGTGTGTGACTACTCCAAGTTTGACAAGGCTGCTCAAGATAAGGTAGCAAAGGCCATTCAAGATTTGGAAGTTGGTGTTTTGGTAAACAACGTTGGTGTAAGCTACCGGTACCCACTTTTCTTTGACGAGTTGACTGACGAAGAAGTTCTAAATCTCATGACTATGAATATTGATAGCACTGTTTGGATGACACGGATGGTTCTTCCTGGAATGCTTGAAAGGAAGAAGGGAACTATAGTAAACGTTTCTTCTGCGTCTGCCATGTACACGTTGCCCCTGTTGGCAGAATACTCGGGTGCCAAGAGTTTTGTCGAACGTTTCTCTAGAGCCTTGAACGCAGAATACAGTGGAAAGGGTGTAACATGCCAATGCCAGGTTCCATTTTATGTTGCAACCAAGCTTGCCAAGATGCGCAAGAGTCTGATGGTCCCTACACCCGAACAGTTTGTCGCTTTGGCCATGAAATGGGTAGGACAAGGGGATGCCGTGGTATCACCTTTTCTTTTGCACGCCATTCAAGGATTTGTATTGGATTGCCTGCCAGATTTCCTTGTTGCCAAGGGTATCATGGACATGCACCTTGCCACAAGGAAGCGGGGTAAGAAGAAGGATGAAAAAATCGCCAGTGAGGCCGACGTGAAAAAGGACAATTGACTTCCTTTATCGAATCCAGAATATACACCGCTACTGCAAGAAACTGATCTATAAAATCTAGAAGAATATCTAGTACTTCATTTCGAATGTATGATGAAGTCGAATCCAGAATATACACCGCTACTGAAAAAAACTGATATAAAATCTAGAAGAATATCTAGTACTTCATTTCGTATGGAGAAACTACCCGATGCAACCAGGTTTTGAGTCGGAGGGGTCGATTTATTCAAGTGGTTGAAGTGTCGATCCTTTTGATCGATCATTTTCTCCCATCAATTTGTGATTCGAATCGGTACAGTACTTGTACAAAGTTTACACATCACGATGGACTTTCAGCTGTCGTTTGCAAATCCTCCACAGCATAAGAGTCTGGCATCCATAGAACCGTCATTGCTGACTGGAAATTCGAAATTTTCTATTCGCAGAGAATGCAACCATCAGCTACGGAAGCGGCCTTTGAACAGGGTCAAGACTCGATATCTTGTCACGGTGCCCCTTTTGCTAGCTTCCTTTCCCCAAGGATCTCTGGCGTTTCACCAAAAAGTTGCACCATCACTATTTCATAGTCATTCTGACCCAAGCCATACCCGATACAATCTGCAACTAGTCCCACTCTTACGATTCCAAGAAGACTTGACGTTTCTATCCGATGATTCGGCCAGGATCTGTTTGGACAAACGGGGCAAGTACAAGAGTGGTGAAGGACAAGAAGAATTTGAACTGGGCTTGGTGGAAAAGGAAGATCTACCAGATCTTTCACGATTTGTAGTGGCAGCCTTTGGAGCCGATGCGATCCGTCTCAGTCAAGATGTCAATGCCTTTGAACGAATGTTACTGTCTCCAGCAGCAGAATTACTGAATAGTTATTCGACTGTGGTGGCCTTTGCCGAAGTGTTTTCTGGTACCAAACAGAGATTACAATCTCGTTTGCAACGAATGAATCTAGCTCCACCACCTGTCAAAGGTCTTTCGGATAACGAGGCGATTGAAATCGCCGAAAGTGATTCTCTGGTTTTGGCATTGGCCCGACCATCACAAGATGGCACGTCTCGGATCCAAATTATTGCATCCATTGAACTTCGTTTACAGGTGAGAGTCGGTAGTTCTGATTTTTGGGAGATTGATTTTCGTAGGACTTCGCTCACCTTGTAATGAATGTATTATCTCTTTCAACCTTTGGTGTAAAATTTTGTTGAAATTCCAGCCATGTGATGCCAAAATTCCCTTTAGTCTACCATGGCTGGACAAGGTGGAACGACGATTGGCATCCATTATTGGTCTAGGGGATGGTTCGGGAAGAGATTTACAACCCTATCTCAGTAATTTATGCGTGGATGACAACTTTCGTGGAAAAGGTATTGGGAGAGCTCTGGTTCGTTGTGTCGAAAACATTGCTCAACAAACTTGGGGATACAATCGCATGTATCTTCACGTCGATGAAGATAACCTACCAGCTCTATCACTCTATCAAAGTGAGGGCTATCGAGATGTTGGACATCGATGGAATCCATTTTGGGCCGGAAGCGCCTCGGCCATTGGATATTACGTCAAGTCGTTACGGAACGCGAAGCAGTGAGAATGGAATCTGTGAATGACAGTAGAAACCAATACGAAAGGAGCTTCAAAACTGCCTCGCGTAGTGGGTATATAAGCTAGCATAAAATACTTGAACTTGATAAAGCATTTTTCTAATGTAGCAAAGCTTGATGTTGAGCGATATAGCAACGCGTTGTGTGCGTGCGTCGACGTTTGTTATCGTTGCCGCCTTTCTTGTTCCAACATGGGTCCAATATCCGGTCCAAAATCAGTTTCATTGGGATTTTGTCGTTTCAAATGTTCGGCAAATCCCTTGGGGTATACATATCGACCATTTTTCCAATCCCAATTCGGATCCTTCCCCGCATCATGCGTACCAGAATTCAAAAAGGCTCCTCTCCTCACTTGAGCCGCAGTCAAGGGTTCTTCTCGATCGGTAAGATTACCAATGTTCTGAGTTGCCCAATAAGGCAAGTAAAATCCAAAGCCAATAAAAGCAACACATCCCGTCACCAGTGGCCAATAATTCTTGTTGGCAGAGGCATCAGTCTTGTTCGCCGAAGTCGACGCCGAAGTAGCGACATTATTACTTCTAGCTGGCTTCACATGACGCAGTAGTTCTCGTCGAACATCGGGGGGTAGGTTTTTCAATTTAGAGGCCATATGGGACGACAAATGTATCAACTGCAATACCAGGTACGGTTTGTAACAATGCGAAGTGTAATAAAAGTGAAATGCAAGAATCAAGAATCGTCTGGTAGGTAACATGAAAGTACCCTAATAGGGTAGGATAGTATCAGTCATCCATAGGTATCTGACGTACCTCGTCCAATCCATCACTTCTGGCAACGCAAAAACTTCACAGGAATAGCAAGGAGTCTCGACGAAAGGTACCAAGGTCCTTGGACAAATGTGCATTGGTTGCTCACCAGAAGCAGAAAAGTGAATGGATTGAGAGTATGATTCGCTTGACGACTTTGGCAGTGCTTGTAAATGTTGTGCACTGTCTTTCATCATCGTCATCGTCATCACCAGTGAATCGAGGAGGTCGTTCCACAACGGATTATGTTCCAATTGATTTTGCCACTGCGTCTCGAAGAAATGCCATGGAAAGTTCCTTTTCACCAGCCATTGCTGCCGTTCAAGAGGCCGATGTCGTTCGTAGAATTTTGCAACAACGGTCAAGTCGAGGCCGACCCAAACATCTGCCACCGCAGAGTTCCTTTCAAGTCCAAGTGAATGAAAACACGACGACACCAGCGACGACGCGGATAAAGTCTACAAGAAAATCAACCACACTAGCAAGACGAAACGATACCAACTCGGTGCTGGCAACAAATTTGCCTTATAAATCGGCTCTCGCCGCACTCCAAGCCTACCATAATCTTCATGCTCATTTGACAATGCCCCGAAAGTATCTGGTTCCGGCAGCAGACTCGTTTCCTGCAGAATGGCATGGAGTAGACTTGGCAGCTACTGTCTATGACATGAAATGGTGGCTTCGACATGTCAAGGAACGACCGGATCGGGTTGCCGAATTGAATCTACTTGGTTTTGTTTGGGAACGATTACAACCAGAATGGAATCTTATCCTCGAGGCTCTCATTACGTACCGAACCTTGTACAATGACTTGCTTGTTCCGTCCAAGTTTGTAGTACCCTTTGGTAACGACGAGTGGTCTCGATCTACTTGGGGGATATCACTGGGCAAGGTAGTCTATCGAATACGAAGTCGGGGTGATTTTCTTCGCTGTAACAATTATGGACCCAAACGTAGACGACAACTCGATGCCTTGGGATTTGTGTGGGATGTACAAGAATATAATTTTGAAACCTTTTGTCAGGCACTCAAGGTCTATGCCAAGAATCATGTTCCATTGGATACCAAACAACGAACCACGGCCTTGAAAGTTCCGTCCAAATTTGTCGTTCCCCATGATTCCAAAGACTGGCCATCCAATCTATGGGGATATCCATTGGGTGTCAAATGTACAGCCGTCCGACAAAAACAAATTTTTGTCAAGAATCATCCCGAAAGGCTCAAACTTCTGGCCGATCTTGGCTTTCATGCCGGAGGAAACGACAGTCTGAGTTGGCTAGAAGTCGTACATGCGGCAGCAGTATACTCACAAATGCATGGCAGAAATCTTAATGTACCACAATCGTTTGTTGTTCCCAAGCCTCCCGAAAAAGATGCCACCTCGGGTGTGACTGGTAGTGATGATGCATGGCCCTGGCCAGGTACGTCTTTACTGCAATTTCTGTGCGAGTTTTCGTTTGCAAAAAAAGTCACCAAATCATTCCTCATTTTCTCTCTTTGTTATACAACCGGTGTATATGTGCATGAAAGAGTATCTATGGGGTTTCCCACTTGGTCAGAGGCTTCGAGATATTCGAGTCAAGGGGTACTATGTCCGTGGAGAATGTGCTAGCGCTCGGCGACAGCAGTTGGATGCACTAGGATTTGAATGGACTCCTAAACCACCAGGACGACGTCCACGACAAGGTTGATTGCGGATCAAGTGTCGGACCAGTATAGTAGTTCTTAACCCTTGACTTGTTTCGGGTACATGGATTATATTCACTTGGCAAGACCTACATACATTTCACGAGCCGAACCTTCAGCTCTTTTTTCCTCATTTGCCATGCCGAGTTTAAGACATGTACTCGTTTCTAAAAACTACCGGTAGGAATTTACAGACTAGCGAGATTGTATTAGTCGACTCAAATTAATACTAACGTTAGTAGATGTGGAATTATATTTGAACGCTGCGGGGGGATAAGGGGGAATACATCCTCCCTGTCTTCATGTAAGACGTCAAAGATGCAGCACTTGGATTTCGAAGGGTGGGCAACGACGAAAGAGACGTCGATGATTCCTTTGAGGAAGTGAGTTCATATAGCTTTTTTCGGAGTGTTAGAAGAGATTTTGCTGGGGTGCCGGTTACTTGGAAGATCAAGGATTCAATCCGATCAAACAAGGAACCGTCGTCGCTAATGCTATCAGCTGCATTCAATAATGCTGCCAAACCGATCATTGAAGCCTTCTCGATGGCGAATTCATAACTTGTAATGCAGATATCGAGCTGATACTGTGCCAAGTCAATGACTGCTTGTCTCGTGAGAGGATCCAATTCTGTCGCAGGTATTAACGCCAAGTGATGTTGTACGAATGCTGTTGGTGTAGGAGGATTGACACGCCATTCAAGAGCTTGCAGTAACCGAAGTTCCATTTTTTCTATCTCTGTACTCGTTCGCTCTCCATTACTGAGCTTTGCGATAAAAGTCGAGCCCAATACCTGTTGTTCGTTGATCTTGACAGCTGAATAAACGGATGCAAGGGCAGCCAATTGAAATAGGCTACGATCGAGAAGGATATTGTGACCCTCTGGGGAAGCCATGTAACGATCGAGGTATGAAATCGCAACGAAAGCAGTCTCTCGTTGGTACTTGCATACATCCATTATCTTGACACACCAGTCTGCAATGAGAGATCGCGCCAGAGCATCAACAGGTTGGCCGAGGGGACATGATTTCGGCAGATTGCGGAAGTAGTCGCTGACTTGATATCCCGAAAATTCTTGTTTGAGCATAGCATGTATCGTTGAGACATCTGATTCAAAGGCGATAGATTGCTGTTCCATCTTGAGGGAATAATTCATCAGTGTTGTTGATTGCAAGAGTGAGCATGCAGATTTTTTTATGGAGAATGCCTGTGAACATTGGGTCCGATCTTGACAAGGGAATGACCATTGAGCTTGTGAACGAATTGCCCTCCTGGGCATCCTACGAACTCTAGTGCCGCAAAGGTGGCCGACGCACACGTCATGTGGGATGGTTGCAAACGTTCGTTACGTCCCAAGATTGAAATACGAGTTGTTAAAGCCTTCATGACCAAGGGAAATCATCGCACCACCACATTAATAAGCCCAAACTATCGTCATGAATGGTCTTTTTGATCTCATATATAAGCCACTTCAACATGAAAATATCAACCGGAACCGGAAAACCATTGATTCTCGCTTGGGCCAGGGCTGTGATCTTGGTGGAAAATCGAGCCCCGTCACAAAACCGAAAAGGTGGGTGTCACTTCACAGTCACGTGCACCTTGTACCTTTGTTATGTTGATCAAGGACAAAATTCGTTGAAGTCCTGTTGTTGAAAAATGGGATTCGCAAAGCTAAAAACTGTTAAAGTGAACTTCTTGTTCATGAGTTATCCACAAATGAAGAATTACCAAGTACGTTAGTAGTACAAATGCAAGGAAATTCCCAAATTGAAAGTTATAGTTACCTCGACTCACTTATAGTAAACCACTTATGGGATTACGTTTGCCTTTGCGACACACTTTTGACTCTTGATTGTTGTGAATTCAGTCAGACAGACATTATTGATGTTCGAAGTGTTACGACAAATTCGTATTGTTAGCCAAGTGTCCACTATCATGGAATCTCACATGCGCTTTACTGTTAGTCGTATTTGGCAGTTGATTGGTTGTCTTCAACCTTCAACACCATCTACAAGCCCGGGGTGGCATATAAGACAAAGCAGCAATTTTAACGAAGAAGTTCTCAGTCACTACGGTGATTCATGCCAAATGAGCCGTTGTAACGAACAATTTCCCCACCAGATTATCGCCGCGCTCGAAATCTGGAGTCGTCTCTACCTCTCCTTCGATCTGCGTCGCTTCCATGATGACGCTCGTCTCTACGATCTGCTCCCCGACCACTACCACCCCGAGGCGGTGGTCCATCATGACGCCCCGTCCTAGGGGGTAGGCGGTCATCATGGCGGCTAGGACCTCTACTAGTTCCGTCGTCACGATGAGGCGGTGGTCCAGAGCCTCCTCGACCCCCACGTGACGGAGGCGGCTCATCTCGTCTCTGTACCCACGGTTCTGGTGGAGCGTCTTCGTGGCGCCCTCTTCCTCGAGGAGGACCATCGTCTCTGTTTCCAGGTCTGTTCGCTCCAGTCCACCTTCCTCGCCCTGGACCACGATCGGTAACATCTGCACCACTTTCAAGAGGCGGGCCTCGTGGGGCCTTTTGTCGCTCACGGTCTGCACTTCTTGATCTTCTTCGTTTGCGTGACGAATCTTCGCCTCCCATGCTATCACCTGACTTGCCTTCCTTCTCATCGGCGCTACCTTCTCTCGATGGAGCAGTTGCTGGTTCAGGGCGCTTAGATGGAGGAATAAAGCGTTTCAAGACACTGAGCTGGTTTTTGGCTTCAGATTCTATAGCTTCGACATTTTCCGTCTTGGACTCTTGTATAGGTTCGCCCCCATCCACACCTTCCGTGTTTTCATCATTCATATCCGTACCCAACTCCCCTTGTTCTGTCTTTTCCTCTTCATCTAATCCGTTTTCTTGCGCCTCGTTAGACTTTGCGTCATCGTCCTGATCGACACCAGATTCGTCGTCAGCGCTTTCTTCACTTTTCTCGTCGATCCTTGATAACAAATCTGTTTGTTTCTCTTCACCATGGTCCTCACAGTCAGGGTTCTCACTTTCCTCTTCGTGCATCTCGTCTTCATCGTTGTTGTCTGTCATAATAACGTTACCGCCTGGACTTTCACCGCGTTCTTCGTTTTCTTCTTCTTCGTCCGAGGCTTGTCCTTTGTCTTTCGATCTATCCTCGTCTTCCTCACCCTCGTGCAAGGCAATTTTCTTTTCCACCGGCGCGTCATCTTCATTATCCGCACCATCATTCTTATCATCATCGTCGTCATTGTCCTCCGGTAGTACCATTTCTCCAGGAATATCTTTGCCTTGATTGCGATACCATTCTCTAGTGACGCGTTCAAGATCAGCCGGCCTTCGACAATGTTTCAACAACGAAAGTTGATGTTTGGCAAATAATCTCATTGCCCTCCAAGCAAAAAGAGGATCATTCCCAGGATGGTATTCCGCTTCAATCCCCGATTCTGGATCCAATGCCTCCACGTAGGGTTCCATGTGTTCCTCTAACGTGGGGATACTCTTTTTGAGTTGTTGAGAAATTTCCAATAAATCCCCACTTTGTAGAGACTTGTACTCGTCTTCCCCGGTAGTTGCCTCGGACGCATTGGTGAGGGGTCGGGCCAAGTGCAGTTTACTCTTGCTGGTGGTGGTGGCAGGGTCGACGAGTGATTCTGGTTTTTGTTTGGGTTCAAAGGCACTCACTGGACATTTTTCCTTTTTCCATTTCCTCCATGCCTCTTCGCGATGAGCCAATATGGATTCCCATAATAGATGATATACTTCAGGATTGTCCGCTTGAAGCAACTTTTTGGCACGCGTCAATAACGGTGTTAGAGTCTTGGCCAAAGGTGGAGATTCCGCTGATAAATGAGAGGCAAGAATTAGAAATTGAGATACGACACAACATCGAAAGTCGGGAGTAGCCAATTGGGTAGGTAATAAGGAGGATGCGGTCATGTACCGAATCGAGGTACCAACAGGTGTTGTTGCTCTTGTTGATGACGATGATGAATCCAGGCTGCGACTGGCGGCAGATTCCATAGCCTCCAAAACCGCCTTGAGTTTTGGAATAAACTCTACCACTCGGATACGATTGGGATTGGAAAAGTCTGCTTGGAGAGACCAAAAGGCCTCGTATAGATTATAATCAACCGTGGGGGAAGTGGTTGCCGTAGATTTTGTGTTGTTCTTAGTATCGTTCTTGTTGTTGGCGTGAAAGGTTTCTTCATCTTCATAGGTCACCCGTGAGGAATGAAAACTACCCCAAAATTTAAGGGCCGACCGATCGGCAATGGAAAACCCCTTGGCAAGTGCGGTCAAGATTCGACCCTTCCATTCACCATGTTCACTGTGTGATGCCGTTTCCAAAACTCGGAGAAAACGATTACAAACTCGTAAAAATGGCAAATGACACGCCGACGATGATTTCCATAGTAAGTCCCCCAACAACTGATCTGGATGATCCAAAGACGGTTCGACATAGTGTGACCAGAATTTCTTGACATCTTCGACGGATAAAGTATCTAAGCAATCTTCAATGAGCATAATGGGAAGTTTTCTCGTTTCCATTTTGACATAGCGAGGATCCGTCGCCTCGGATTTGGTAGCGTGATAGACAATGTGAACACAGAGATCTAATGCTGTCTTCCAGTACAAACCAACCTTGGCAAGTACTGGTGCTGATGAATCATCCAAATCGAAAAAGAGTTGCAAAAAATGGGATCGAACATTGAGTTCTAATTGATCCACCCGTGATGCCGCATCCGGTAATACCGCGGTGGATTCCTCTCCACCTCCAATGGCTGGAATGGCCTTGCGGGCAATGGATTGCCACGGTTCATCCAACGAATCTATGTACGATGGGTCCTTGGGGGAGACTGGGGTTTCACTGTCAACCATCCTGACAATCGATCCTTCAGAGTCAATAATAATGTATTGTCAGGAATACCTTTGATCCCTCGAGCTCAATCGAACGCCAAGTGTATCGGTGCCCAGCTCCGATTGTGATGATGGCTGGTGTTGGCCAACAGGATTTCGATCTATTGAGTCGTTTGGAGCATAAAAATTGGACACCTTCGAATCGATCAAAAGCCAATATTAACTGAAACTTGGAAAACGGTCAAGGTATACAAACAGGAACTGTAAAAATGCTACTAACGGGTCTTCTTGATGTACCAAGGTAACATGTTACTCTGGCGGAATTGTAATCTTTACATGTAGCAAATTTTCTACGGCATAGTCTAGGCATTTGTGGGTGGTATCGACATGTCGGATTGTTGTTGACGTGATGATGTTTCGTTTGGTAGGCATGGAAAGTGGTCTCCATATAGGGTTGCTTCTTGCCGTTTCTGTAAACGATTGTTTTCAACCCACTTTTTCCCTCTCCCTTCTCGTTCGAATTGTTGGATCATTCGATTCCTCCATGTCGCTACAACGTTTTGGTATTCGTCGCGACCTACCAAGTCTAGTGTCTCATTGGGGTCGTCCCTCAAACAGAAAAGCTGTTCTGACGCATCATAGGCATTGAAAATATATTTCCAATAGTTGCAATGGATTGGACTCCCGGGAGTCGCTCCAAGGTCCTCCAAGTAGCCAACGAGTGCATTCCAATGAATTGTCTCGTTGTACACTAATCCATGCTCTAAATCGATCCATTCTCGGACGGATGATTGGTGACCTTGCAAAATTGGCAGTAGACTTTGTCCATCCATCAAGGGGTCTTGCCCTTGCACATGTTGTAGTATTCCAACCATGTCATAGAGTGTCGGCGCAACATCACGGAGTTCGACAATGGCTTGATGTTGTTGTTGAGCGGGACGATGGGAGGAATTTGGTGGATTCATTACCATGCGAATGTGAGCATTACCGTCCCATGGATAACCTTTTCGCCAAAGATAGTGGTCACCATTCTGATCACCATGATCCGATGTCCAAACAATCATGAAATCATCCCACAAATTATGGGTTTGTAGATACTGAAATAATTGTCCAATATTCTCATCGACAAACTCGACACTCGCCAAGTACCCCGCTCGAGTATGACGAGCGGCTTGGATGCCTGGATCGCCCGCCCATGTGGACTGAGTCATGGGTACGTGTTTGTACCTTATATCCCAACTCGAATCATTGACAAAGCGTTCCAATTGATACAGATTCGATTTCGAACCGCCCTGCAGGTACTGTTCCAAAATCCGTCGGGGGGGATCATAGGGGGAATGTGGGCGATGATAGCTCACCTTGAGCATGAGAGGAGGTGATGTATCATTCCAATTCTCTTTGGATCGGTCGGAAAAGAACTCTTCCAAATAGTCCAAGGCTCGTCGTGTTGTCCACGTGGTGGGATGAAAATGTTCTTCAAAGGCATAGGGGCATGCTGGCCAATCGTTCCAATCAAGGTGACAAGTTGCCAATGGATCAACATTTGGTAGAGTTTCGTTGAACCAAGAGTCATAGTCATCTTGGTACAAGCTCAAACCATCATAGATAGTTTCATTTTGATATCCTTGAATGTGCTTGATAGGACCAAAATGATTCTTGCCAACAGCAATGGTTCGATATCCCAGAACATCTCGAAACACTCGAGGATAGGTGGATGGATAGTTGGCACAGTCCGTGTATTGACCATACGACAGCATTCCATGAGCCCAAGGACTTTTTCCAGTCAACAATGCCGCTCGTGCCGGAGTACACGTTGGAGTGGACGTGTAAGCGCGATGAAATGTGGTAGAACCATTCCTCTGCTCAAAGGCATGTAGATTGGGTGTTATTATAGGAGACACGACATCGTATCGGAATTGATCAGTGACAAGAATCAAGATGTGTGGAGGGGAGGCTTTCATAATTGGACAGTTGTAGTATGATGAGTGATGATACTCCTTCGTGTTCCTCAATCACAGTCATCAGTTTGTGACCGACAGTCGTGCTTGTCAACGGGGAGGATTGTTCTTTGCTGGGGTTTCTTA
This sequence comes from Nitzschia palea, assembly GCA_019593585.1. NCBI lineage: Eukaryota > Bacillariophyta > Bacillariophyceae > Bacillariales > Bacillariaceae > Nitzschia > Nitzschia palea. The sequence goes on along the minus strand of SWEM01000012.1, from coordinate 98,827 downwards.
TTCGCGCGGATTCCGCTTCTAGTTGCCGGTACGCAACGGCAAGTCACATATGGTTCCGAGCACTGTACTTAGAGGGTCACGGTCGGTTGAATCCGAGACAACGGCTAATGTCCTTCATCAACGCCAAATCGGTACTTTTGGGTTCACTTTTTCCCACTGTAGCCGTGGGGACATATTTTGACTGTGAATGATTGCAATACACAAATCATGGGAGCCACACCGTCCAGAGATGCTGCCAAGACGGTAGTGATTGGAGCCAATGGCTGTGTTGGAGTTGCGACTCTGGAATCACTCTTGATCCGTTCGCAAGGACAGATTGATGTGTATGCAGGAATTCGAGATGAAAAAAAGTTTGAACAACGTGGACTCAAGCTTCCAACCATTAAAACAGACATGAACAATCGCATAGAGCTCACCAAAAATCTTAGAGGATTTCAACGGGCCTTTATTGTGGTTCCATGCGATCGAAATCGTACTGGACTAGCATCCATTGCATTGGATGCCTGCAAGGCAGCCGGAGTCAAATTCGTACTGTTACTTTCCGTAACGATTGCCAATACCAATACCATTTTTGGTCGACAATTCAAACCAATTGAAGATCGGGTGAAGGCATCTGGCATGCAATACTGCATCATTCGACTCCCACTCTTTATGGACAATCTACATGCCCATGCCTTGACCGTCAAGGACGAAAATCGAATATGTGATCCTCGCAATCCACGGGAACAATTCGCCAGTGTATCACTGGAAGATGTTGGCAAATGTGCCGCCGAAATACTACTTGATCCTCAACCACATTCTGGTCGAACCTATAATTTGGTTTCTCAAAAATACTCCATGATTGACTTGTCCCAAAGCATGTCCAAGGTCTTGAATCGCCAGATCAAAGTACGTGAAATTTCATGGCAACGATTCAAGGAGGCTTTACTGGATAGTCGAATTCCCGAGTGGCAAATTGATGGTCTTATTGAATGGCTTGATGGAGACTATGATAAACGTTTGATGCAGGGGGATTTGGAAACCATCAAGGACATTACCGGGGAGCATCCCAACACCCTCGACTTTTTTCTCGCTGTGAATGCCAGTCATTTTGGATGGAGACTGAAATAATAATGCACAATCGAGGGGACGCATCATTTTCTTTCTCGCAAGTCCGATCCACGTGTACCATTTCCGTGGATACATCTCAAAACCAATAGGATCAGGCAAAACACAATGGGAGAATTTTCGACGCTTCCATGCACCCCAACGGGGAGGGGCGAGATGACACTGTAGGTCTAACAGTAAGCATCTCTCGTGTCCAAACCATTATCCCTTTGGACAAGAGCGATGCTAGAACCTGCAATGTCATCTGCCTTGGAACCCCTGCCAGCCCTCCCTTCCTACTGGCAATGTGTGCCTACGGTCGACATGTTCTGGTCTATCTCTATATGAATAGTGGTCCTACTTTCATTTCATTGGGTTTTCAGTCAGTCGTTTCTACTGTCCATTTGCCCTTGTATACCTAGGTGGCACTAGTCCACTTCCTCGGATTTCCCCGTTATTAGAATAGAGGGGGGGGGGAAGAAATTTTTTTAACGACAAACAGTAGTAAACATCATAACGTTAGAACTACCTTTTCCATATAGGTCGACAGTTTTAGTCGAAATGGTCAAAGATCAAGGCTACCGTAGGATTTGTTGCCAAGCTGTCCATCTAATGTCATCCCCATCCCTGTCAATTCCATTTCGATGGGTCAAAGATTTTTAGAGTAATTGGGAAAGAAGAATGGCATCGGGAGGAGCCGCCGATGGCGATGGCGAGGGGGATGCTCCCGGAGAAGCCACGATGCTCGTGAGTGAATTCCCTCCACCACCCTTTTACTACCTCGAGGCAGCCCGGTTGACTCCTCCCGAAATCCCCATTGAGGCACTGGAACGAGGAACACGACGTGCGGCAGCAGCGGCCACTCGGGCTCGGGCCGAAGCGGAACGTTTACGACTAGCCGATGATAGTGCCAATACCGATGCCATTTTGGGTGGTGTTCGTGCCGACGCCGAAGAAGAGGAAGGTGATGTCGTTGGCGTATTTGGAGAAATTGTCGAGGTACGTGCGTTTACGCGATATATAATCCAATGATCATTGTCATGCCCTGCACTACCGGTAGAATTGATCCTCCTTTTTTCTCTGACTATTTTCAATTCACCCATTTCACCTGTAGGATCCTTTGCTGGTTGAGCCATTCGATGCATGCGAAGATCCCACCACTATTCGGGACGAAGTCAAGAGGTACGGATTCCACCGTGAATTTTTTGACATTTTATTATTTTGATTGCAGAGAAATTCTTGATAATCTAAGTTGCTTGACGATGATTATTATAGACTCAATCGGATGGTTGTGGAAGGCTTTGTTCGTCTCGTCCAAGACTTGGTTCATAATCCTGCCGAGAATAAGAAGCGACGCGACGAGTTATCACATAATGTATTTCTCATGTTGCAAGAAACCAACAAATTTAGGGAACATCAAAGTCGTGAAGTTTTGATTGAGATTTTAGAAAAACAATTGGAAGAACGACAAAAACTGATACAAGATTTGGAAAAGGATATTGCCTCTGCCGATAAATATATTGGAGATGTACCACCTCAGACCATGGATGAAAATTGAGTTTGGCTGTTCTTGCGGGTATCCATCCCCAATCGGTAGGATGAGTCATATCTTGCGATACTCTGCAAATTGTAACTTTAAAATTGTTCTTAGTAGTAGATTTCATACAGCGACCTATTCTAGCCTCTATTGCCACGGCATAGTGACGGAACCGCTTGTTCCAGCACGTGTGTTGGTGCTCGGGCTGGTTTTGAGCTTGTCCCTGGTTGTCAGAGTGACTCGAATGGTTTCAGACTTGAATGGATCACATTTTCGTAGCACCGATAGCGACGCCACCTCGCCTTCGTTCTTTTCTTCAATAGCCGAAATGAGATCCTCCGCTTGACGGACACGTTCTCCGTTGACACCGGTAATTAAATCTCCAAGGACAACCGTACCATCCGAGCTCATGCTAGTAGCTTGGATACCTGCTAATCGAGCAGGACTATTGGGCATCACCTCTGCTACCAAGCAACCTTCCAATGGTCGACCCAATTGTTGACCAATATTACGAACAAGTCGATCATCGACAATAGATATGCCCAGTGTTGGGCGAACAACCTTGCCATACAAGATGATCTGATTGACCACTCGTCGGACTGTATCGACGGGAATGGCAAATCCAATCCCGACATTACCGGCCCCATTCGGAGAAAAGATGGCAGTGTTCACGCCAATCAAACGACCTCGGCTATCCAACAGTGGTCCTCCACTATTTCCTGGGTTAATGGCGGCATCGGTTTGAATACATCCATGAATGGGTCGACCGCCAATCCCATCCACATCCCGGCCCAAGGCACTCACAATACCAGTTGTTAAGGTATCATCCAAGCCAAAGGGGTTGCCAACTGCCAATACGCTTTGTCCAACTTGCAAATCATTCGAGGTTCCCACATCAATGGGTCTTGGCAAGTTGCGACGATCTTTCACTCGGAGTACGGCGATATCCTTTTCTGCTTCAAACCCTACAATATCAGCTTCCAAAACCTCCGCCATGCCAGCCAACTTGACTTTGACACTCGAAGGGAGCTTCCCGTCTTTTCGACCAGCCGAAATGACGTGATAGTTGGTCACCACATGACCCTTGTCATCCCACAAAAAGCCACTGCCGGTGCCCTGGGGAATTTCCAAACTGCGGAGTCGTAAGCCATCTTGAGCTTTGACTACCGTAGTGGTCTTGATGTTGGCAACACAGGGTGATACTCGTTTAAATGTCTCAATCAAGGATTGTTCATGGGCTGATAAATCCATTAATGGTTGCGTGGGTTGGCGACTACCATTAGTGGACGATGATGCCTTGGAATTCTTTAGACGGTCAACGAGGTCGCGCTTTTCAAGACAATCACGAAAATCAACTCCTCGCTCACTCAATAATCGCTTGAGTTCAGTGACCGACAGGGAATTAAATGTATCATTGACATTTTGAAATCCTCCTGATGAATAATATCTTGTTTGTTGACTCGTGCGTTTGGAGGCAACGGTAGCGACCGAGAAGGGGTATCCCGGTCCAGCAAGAAGTGCAAGGAGGAGGAAACTTATTTTGTTGGCAGCCATGGTTTCAATAATGATGAAGAAGCTTTGTCTCTCTAGGCTGTGAACCAAGGAACCTTCACGAAGTCACAGCCCAGAATTGGAATTTGTGACACTACCAGAAATCAGAAATGGTATTTGTTCTGTCAAGTTTTCGCCGCGTGTCGGATTTTCGCGGTATCTTTCGATAAGAATCCCTCCGCTTCGTCACGTGTGACGTGGCCACCGAGCTGGCAGTCTTGGGGTATGAACCTACTGATAGTACAAACAATACCTATCAGAGTGATTAGACAGGGTACACGCTGACGTGCTAAATGATTCTCGACCCCTTTGATCACAAAAGGACTTTGTTAGCCTTGTTGAAGTTGTTTTCCGGTAGTGTGGAATGGCGTACAACGCACGTTGGAAAAGATGATGCCGAATGTTACCTCCGCGTGTCTTGGTTTGCTTCAAAGATTTTCACTTCTGGTGAGGCCAAAATAGGAATTCACTTTTGTTCATACACTGTAGTCTCCACACACCAATACTCTGTCAACCATGAAGTTCTACACTGCCCTTATCCTTGCATCATTCGCGAATAGTGTGGCTGCTTTCTCTGCAGTCGCACCCACTTCTTCGGTCCCTGCTACAGGCAACCCAGAACCAGTTGACCGATCGATGAAGGGAATTGATAGCGACCCAAACACTTTTGATCCGACAGAAGGAGATAGTCCTGCCCTTATTCGCAACAACAATGACCAAGTATGGGTACCCCAGGTACGTCCAATGTGCACCGACATAGGTTAGGGTGACAAATATTTACTCTTGAGCTCATCATCATCAATCATCAATGGAAATTGTAAATAGAGGGCTCGACCTCGTCGAAACAGAAAGAGCGCCACCATGCGAGGAATGGTTCGAGAAAATATTGTGACTCCATCCAACTTTATCTACCCCTTGTTCATTCATGACAATGATTACAACACACCTATTGAATCTATGCCTGGTTGCCAACGTCACTCTTTGGAGTCCATGCTTCGAGAAGTTGGTGAGTCCTACAATTTGGGTGTCAAGACCTTTGTTTTGTTCCCCAAGGTTCCTGATGAACTCAAGACGAATTTGGGTGTTGAGGCATACAACCCCGAGGGTATTGTTCCCCGTGCTCTTCGATTGATCAAGGCGGCATATCCCGATTCCATTGTCTGCACCGATGTCGCCCTTGACCCATATTCCGATCAAGGTCATGATGGTGTTGTCGAAGATGGCAAGATTTTGAACGATGTGACGATCAACCAACTCTGCAAGCAAGCCGTTTGCCAAGCCCGCGCTGGAGCAGATGTTGTCGCACCCAGTGACATGATGGTAAGGATTTTGTCGTCAGGGTTTGACTCGATTGGAATTTTTTCCCAAACTTGACTTTCTTTCTCATGGTTAATTTCTTTGATTGATTTCACATAATAGGATGGACGTGTCAAGGCCATTCGTGATGCTTTGGATTCAGAAGGTTTCACCGATGTTTCCATTCTTTCCTACACTGCGAAATATGCTTCCGCTTATTATGGTCCCTTCCGAGATGCCTTGGATAGTCACCCAGGTTTCGGAGACAAGAAAACCTACCAACAAGACCCTGCCAATGGACGGGAAGCTTTGATTGAAGCTGCTTTGGATGCTGCCGAGGGTGCGGATATGCTTATGGTCAAGCCTGGAATGCCCTACTTGGATGTGATTCGACGCCTCAAAGATGCCTCCAACCTTCCTATTGCTGCATACCATGTATCGGGAGAGTATGCCATGATCAAGGCTGCATGTGAGAGAGGATGGTTGAATGAGAAGGATGTCGTCATGGAAACTTTGACATGCTTCAAGCGAGCAGGAGCTGACATCATCCTAACTTACTACGCCAAGCAAGCAGCTCAATGGATTGCAGAAGATGGCCTATACTAAGCCAATACTTTCTATAGAGAAATATAGAGAAGCCATGTTTTGTTGACGCCTTGAATTCGAGTGCTAAGATCCCTTCGTAGGTATTTTGCACCTGGTAGCGTACATTTTGTTGGGTCATGAGCCATGTGACAATTGTGATCCCATTAGTCGAAACGAACCAATCGTTCCACAAGAAAAATTCTTGTGTCGGGCATTTCATCCACTACTATCGATTCTCTCTAAAAGAAAGTAAGCAGAAGAAACCAAATGTCTACTCTTTTCAGCAAATCTCATCAACGCTCGAAAAAGCGCAAGCAAGAAGAAGTTGCCGTCGTCGAAAATGAAGCGCCCAGCATTATCATCCAACAGGATGACGACCAAATTCCATCGAAATCGACAACGAACATGACCAAGGAGGAGATTGGTACTCCAGTTGTTTCTCCATTGGCATCATTTGCTGATCTTGGCTTGAGTGAATCATTGGTAGAAACGTGTCGAGCTCTTGGCTTTCATCGGCCTACACCTGTTCAACGAACCATTATTCCATTTTTGTTAAAAGAATCCTCGGCTCATGTATTGGCACTCGCGGCGACGGGAACTGGCAAAACGGCAGCCTTTGCATTACCAATCTTACAACGACTCTCCAATGATCCCTATGGTATTTATGCCGTTATTGTTAGTCCAACACGGGAATTGGCCAAACAAATTCATCAACAAATTTTAGCACTGGGGTCGTCTTATAATGTAGAAGCGGCCTTGGTGGTGGGAGGACTGGATATGGTTCGACAAGCGTGTGAATTGGATCGCAAGCCACATTTTGTAGTTGCGACTCCAGGAAGATTGGCCGAACTCTTGCGTGGTCCAAGACCTCCACGCTTGAAGCATGTTCGATATCTAGTCTTGGACGAAGCCGATCGATTGTTGGCGGCCAATTCCGGGTTTGAACGTGATGTGGCAGAGCTCTTGTTGCATTGCAACCGTGACAAACGTACCAAGTGTCAAACATTATTGTTTAGTGCTACCATGACAAGAAGTTTGGAAAGCGTGGAAGAAATTGCTGGAGCTGGAAGAGGTCGTTTGCCACTGCAAAAATTTGTTATTCGGTCCGATGAAGAAGACAAGGACGAGAAGGACGAGATCTCCACCAAGAAAGCTAAGACTCAAAAGGATGACGAAAATGAGGCTGAAGATTCAGATGCCGACGAAGAGTCAGAGCAGGACAAGGATCTTGAGGATGATGACGACGGTGGTGACTCAGGTGACAATGCTGATTGTGCCGAGGATACCAAGGATACTGCCAAAAAGGGTAGTGATGACGACGACCAAAAAATCGAGGCTTTGACACCACGTATCCCAGCCGGATTGAAACAAGAATATATTTTCATGCCTTCTCGTGTACGAGATGCCTACCTCCTCACAGCGATTCGAACCTTCCTGTCCAATGGTGGTCGAGCCAAGGATCCTGAAGGACGACCCGCTTGGAATGGAGGACGTCGTTCTCGCCCAAGAAATAAGGATGGTGATGATGACGATGATCAGGACGAGGATGGTACTGGCAAGGCACGATCTGCCATTGTCTTTGTTTCAACCTGCGAACGAGCTGCTCTGGTATCGGGAATATTGTCGCAAGTGGGAGTGGATAATGTCGCGTTGCATTCCCTGTTGTCACAAAACCGTCGTTTGGCAGCACTGGGCAAATTCAAATCACAACAAGTTCGAGTTTTGGTTGCCACCGATGTTGCATCGCGAGGATTGGATATTCCCAGTGTCGATTTAGTCATCAATTCGGAACTTCCCCGCAATGCCGTTTCCTATGTCCATCGGGTGGGACGTACCGCTCGGGCAGGTCGTCGAGGACGGGCCATAAGTTTGGTGGGGGAAAATGATGTGTCGTTGGTCCATGCCGCGGAAGAAATCACTGGACGATCGCTAGAAAAATGTACCGATATTACGGATGAAGCTGCCATTCGTTTGCTGGGTCCAGTCACCAAAGCCGCTCGATTGGCCAAGATGAAGTTGATGGAAATTGGATTTGATGAGTTGGTCAAAAAATTCAAAGAACGCAAGGTACGGGATCGCAAAGATCGTCTGCGCATTGAACGAGCTCTCAAGAAGTCGGCGGCCAAAGCAGAGACCAAGTAGTACTATGAACCCATGACAGAGGAATGCATGATATTTTATATTTTGACAGTGAGATAAAAAGTAGTAGCTAGTAGAACATATCAAGTCATATTTACAGAATTAGCTGTAGGTGGACGGACTACGCTACGCTTCTGCAGCTAGCCGTAAATATCTCCATAGGTCATCGCGACCGAGCTTGGTTTCGGATGAGGTGACAATCACCGGGGCACTTCCTACTTTGTTCATTTTCATTGTTTCACGGAGACTGTTCATAACCTCGAGAGAAACCTTTCCTGGTTTCTTTTTGGATGCTAGCTTGACATTTTTGTCTGACTTGGTAAGTACAATGACATAGGCAACATTTTTGGGCAGACTTTCACTAACTTGTTTCATAATGTTGGCATCTTCATCAATGGGCCCATGACGTCCATCGACCAAGTGAAAGACGACTCGCAACGACTTGCGATTGGATAGATATTCTGCCATGAATTGTGACCATTCTCGTCGTTGCTTTTCTGGAACTTTGGCAAAACCAAATCCAGGCAAGTCAACAATATAAAACGAGTCCAAGTCACGTTCTCCTTCGACAACATCCCCGTATTTTATTTCCTTCTCTCGACCAGGCTTGTCATTGACAGTAAAAAGTTGAATTGTTGTGTTTTTCCAGGACGTTTGCTTGTAAAAGCCAAAGATTTTCGATTGGTAATCTGTAAATGAAGACGATAGACGATAAAAAGATGAAAAGAGAAAAATTGAGACATTAGTCCGAATTTTGTGACAAGTCCACAAACCACGAACGATGGAAGATCGTACCATATTTACAAGGCTGGACTTTCCAACATTGGAACGTCCAATAAAGACGGCTTCCCCTCTATCCGCTGGTGGGCAACCCGACATTTCCACGGCGCCAGTTACGAAAATGACTCGACGCACTAGGGCATTGGATATTGCTTCAAAGACGAGATCGTCATTGTCCGATGGAAAGGTCGACATGGCAGCCAATACCGAATAGACGATGTTACAGGGTAATTGCTGATCGGTGTCTTCGTCATGTAATTTGAGAGTTCCAGCTCGTCGTGAGGTTTGGCACTTGGTCGCCCCTTGAATGATTCGAAGCCAAGGCATGTTTAGATTGTCACTTTCAATTTTGGCTTGTCGAATGAGTGGCCCAAGCTCAGATAACATTCGACAAGCTTGCACAGCCCTAACTGGATCTTCTTCAAAGAAATACCTAGATGCTATAGAGGCCAAGGAAAGTGCTCTTTGCTTCAATTGCTCTTGATTTTCCGGAGAATCCAGAGGCGTCCCCTGCAAATTGTGTCAGAAGGCGATTTTATGATTCCTATTCCTAGTCTCAAATTGATCCCCGTTCCATGTGTACCTACCTCTAGTGGCAACGATAATTCATCGTGCAAAATTTCCATGGCATCCGTCGCATTTTTGACCCGCAAAAGACCCCGAATGATTGCCGCCGATTCCATGGGCAACATGGATGGACGGTATTCTGTGTGAAATAGATAAAAAAAATGCAACCAGAGTTGATGAGAGATGTTTATTCCAAGACTTTCACCATGAAGAATCCGGCAAGTGACACTGACCTTGTCTTCGAATATCAATTGCTCGCCGGGCTACCTGATGATTTTCAAAATGAAGAGCTGCCACGGCCAATCTGGCCAATAGAGAACCTCGGTAGCCATAGGCAAAGCCAACATCACATTCGTTGACTAAAAAATCAGCAATCACCTTGAGATCTTGGTGATCATGAGTATTTTGTGCTCGTTTAATGGCACGAGTTACATCGTCGGCGGTGGAATCCATGGTTAGTCGTGACACGGCGGTGGAATGGAGAGGATAATTGGGTTGCTGCTTGGCCCGTACTGGTGATTGCATTTTTTTCTGTCGTTCCAATGCCTTTCGTTCGGGTCGCGACAATTGTCGTTTAATATTACTAGGCGCCGCCTCCACGGCTATACTTGCCGATTGGTTGTTCAAGTCGGTAGTGGATGAGTAGAGGGCAGCAGCTGGTTTGCCAGCTACCTGCACCAAGTTTTGATGCGTCAATGGAAGGAAGGCGTCCACCGAAGCCATTGGCAGTAATGCTGGTAAGCCCAGAATCATCCATCCCAGAGAAGTTCCTGCCGACAGAAAGGATTTCATGGTAAGGTAGTACTCCTATTTCTATTTTCGATTATCAAGTTTGGTGGAGATGACTTTGTTTGCTGTGTGCCTGGATAGCAAAAGATATTTGTCCCCAAAGAATAGAAATAAAGATTGTAGAGTGCTGGGGAGGCCAATGATCTCCCATTGGCTTATCCAGCATCCGGCCTTTCTGCTCTCACACAGCAGGTGACAGAGTTCTCAACCAGAACATGTCACATCACAACCAAGAACAAAATTCGTCTAATATATTTGATGGGTTTGATATTTGATGGTCGACGGCGACCTACGCGCGAAAATGGGTTGCGACAGCGCGGCGAACTCGTCAATATAATTTTAGTCGCATTGGTCAATATTCCTTCCAACAACAGTTTTTCTCTCCACACAAAACTATGTCATCCATTGATGAGGGAAAGCGTCGACTCTCTGACAAGATCCCGAAAAGCTTCTAGTCATGTTTGACTTGTTGCGTTCTCCATATCAATGTCGTTACTTGAGATCTGTTCGGTAGACAATCTACCCATTGAAATCTCTCCTGACATTCGACAAATACTGTTGGACCAGTACCATGGGGATGCGGCCATGTTTGCTTCCCTGCTGGCAGCCATGAAGCGTCCACCAGCCACTACGATTTGTCGAGTCAACCATATAGTGGCAACACGGGAACAAGTGGAGGCTGATTTGTTAGAAATTTTAAAGTCCTATGGGCATTTGCGTCTGGAACATCACAAACTCTTTGATGATGTTCTGTGCATCGTACCGATTAACGCAAGAAGAGCACAAATGAATTATACTGCCATGAAACCATCCGTTCCGACGGACGACAGTGAGGAAGAAGATTACCAAAATCTATTTCCAAATGACCCAAGACGACGGGAAAAGGGTTGGCCCACGACTCATCGGGTAGTTTTGTGTGACCGATTTTGTGGCGAGGCGGTCCTTCGGGGGTCGGACATTTTTATTCGAGGAATTCTTGCTGCCGATGCGGGCATTCAACGGGGAGATGTTGTAGCCGTATATGCCGATATTCGAAATCCCAACGAGTTGGCGGTATCCCATGGGTTACTTTTGGATTCCTACACTCAAGGCCGCTGTGTCTATATAGGTCTTGGTCAAACCATTTATAGTCGGAGCGAGTTGTTTCGAATGACGCAGGGGGTGGCCATTGTCATGTCCAAGGATCCCAAGCATCGAGTAGGACCCTGTATGCCCTCACTATCTCAAGTCTTGCCCGACAAGATGATGTTGCAAAATCTACCCTCCATTTTAGTGGGTCATACCCTCCATCCACAACCCAACGATGCCATCTTGGACATGTGTGCGGCACCTGGAGGCAAATCCGCACATTTGGCAAGTCTAGTGAGAAATCAGGCTACTATTATTTCGTGTGACAAGAGTCGCAAAAAGATTTTGGCAGCCATGGAACTCTTTCAGACCTTGGGTGCCACTTGCATCACACCACTGGCACTCGATACCACAAAATGTCTTCATACATCTTTACCTACAACCAAAGACAAACTTTATCCTACGATTCAACAGGTAAGGCTGCCACATGGGAATGATACCAACACATTCGTTGTGCGCAATGACCTCGCAAGAGTTGTCACTCGACCATCTGACCTTGATTAAATCTCCGTCCTACAGATTCTAGTTGAAGCAGAAATTGATCCATCCAGTCAGCTCAAAACCATCAAGCACTTTCCACCAGAATCATTTGATCGGATTTTGCTCGATCCACCATGTAGTGCCTTGGGACTTAGGCCAAAACTGTTTGTACCCCACACAACTGTGAAGGAATTCAGGCAATATGCCGTCTACCAACGCAAGTTTATCCTTCCAGCATTTAACTTGCTCAAACCAGGAGGATTCTTGACCTACTCGACGTGCACTATCAACACTGAAGAAAATGAGGAAATGGTTAAGCACATTCTTGACAATTATCCATCAATGAAGCTGATACCCATTCAAGCCAATATTGGCCTACCTGGAAGAAGTGGTTTTGGATTGAGTGATTGTGAACGAGGCAAAGTGAAACGTTTTGAGCCGCATGTAGATGATGATGCCGACACGATGGGTTTCTTTTTGGCCCTTTTCCAGAAATCGTCAGCGTCGGCGTCCACCTGATGAAGCGCACCGACAGATTGCTGTATTCAGCTCGTATGCTCTTTTTACCGCGAAATATATACTGCAGTACCGTATTTTTTAGGTTTTTTGAACCTTGGAGTGCTACCGGTATACCTTTTTGCCATGGTTTGCCCTTTCTGGGTTAACAGTAACATGCTCACAAAACTCCAATGTGGTGATACGTGTTTGGTCGGATTATGTGATGTGATGTTCATGGATGTGGTACCACCGTTAACAAGAATGGTTTAGCTACTGCAATTTGTTGTCAGACACATTTTTTATTTATGCCGGTTCGCATATTTTCCGAACTAATTAGAAATTAGCCAAACCCATGACTTTTGCAATCAGCGGAGGACATGGCCACCCACACTTTATTACTTTACGCTACAACAAGGATTCTTGTTGCTGCTGCGAATGACAATTCTGAAATGTTAATTAACAATAAAGGACAAAGGCCTCGCCTTAATTCTCGGTTTCACTTAGAAACGAGAAACATGAGACATGGGCTTCCAGTTTCGTACTCGAGGACGTCTGGATCTATTTGTTGTCACAATTTCAACGATTGTCGTTGCCATAATCCTGGACAACATAGCAATAGCTGCCATGAAAAAATCTGATACAAGTAGTCTTGCATCGGTCACCAGACGACGACCTTCATCCTCTATTAGTCACAGGACAACCAGGACTGTTCATGGTGAGCCCAATCAAATGGGAACATTGCAAAATCAACTAGAGGAGGAGGAAGAAGAAATAGCATGGGCAACAAGCACAGAATTGCAATCACAAGGCCAACCTACTGATAATTCCTGTCACTCTAAAGTAGGCATCCGAACCGACGAAAAACTCTTGCTGGTATTACTAGAGACAATCGAGGCAGTCCTCTTGCTCTGCGAAGACGATGATTTTGACGATTCTTAGTACTTGTCTGCCTCGCTCGAGCCTTGACGGCTTTGCTGAAGCGGATGGGACGACCAGGCCAGAAAACTATGCATGATATAATTGCAAGTTCCAATATCCTACTACAACTACCGTCTTACAGTTAATCTCCTCGTTTTCACAATTTCATGATTTGACTTACAGTTAATCTAGGACAAGAACCCACAGATACTAGCTTCCATGAAACAATTTGAAACAAGTAGTCTTTCATCGGGTGCCACCAGACCTTCCGCCTTCATTGTTCACAGGATGAGGAGTGTTCATGAGCCTATTAGGGGAGGAGATCGCACCATCAATTAGAAGAAAGGGATCAAGAAGAAACAGGAGCACAGGAAAGCACAGAATTGCGTGCACAAGGCCAACCTCCTGATGAGTCCTTTTATTCTACAGCAGCCATCCAGACCAATGACAAGCTCTCACTCGAGTTGGAGGCAATTGAGGCAGTGCTTTTGCTCTGTGGGGAAGGCGATAATAATGGTGAGGAGGATGATTTCTAGCAGCTTACGACGTCTGCCTTGGCAATGGCTGATTTGCTGAGGCGGACAAGGAGGGAACGACAAGAAAAAAATCAATCATTGCAGACCTTGCCATACAAGATCGTAATTGATCATGGAATGGATCCTACCTACAAGGAATTCTCCCAACATTAATGGGTTGCACAACAACCTCCTCTCCACTCATGATCAAGAGCACGATTATACAACATACGCACGGAGGATCCACCATCCTTGCCTCCTCCGTGGATGTATATGATTAGTGGCGGGGGAGAAGGTTACTGGAGGGAGCAGATACTACTTCGTTCTTGTATCTTCACCCCCCACTCGCCCCCTCCCACCACCTGCTCGATAGTCCTCGTCGTAAATCAGCCACATAGATTGCTCGCTTGAAGAACTTTTTCGTTATGATGCTTTTATCACCACTACGTAGTTTCACCGATATCCAAGCACGTCCGCCCACGTGGGCGGAGTCTAGCTACTTTGTGAAACTCAACGGTCACTAACTTTACAACAAAACGGAAGTACGCAATTCCGAATTAGGATGATGTAGTTGTACTAGGATATATGATTTTATTGTTGGCTCCTGGTTTCCTTAGTCAGAGTCGTATTAATCATTATCAGCAAAGCATCCCTAACCCTATCCGTAGTACCTGGTACAGGAAAAAGCCAACAGCTTGCAAGAGCAGCACAGTAACGGTAGTCCTTGCAGTAACCTCCGCTTAAGCCCAGTTTTGGTGTCGGTTCTTGACACCCTTGGTACCGGGTACCTGGTTTATGGTACTACAGGTAGGATCCCGTGGATTCGATGCCCCCCCTTTACTACCGGAATCACCTATACCCGAAGTCAAAAGAACGAGCGAGCAAGATTCGGTTGTGTTGCAACGTAATCGCCGGCCTATACTACCGGTAGTGCCAAACCCCAAACAATGAAAAAGTACCGTCATGCATCCCCAGAATCAATTCTCCCTGTCGCTTAAAATTCGCAATAAAGCGAATCTAGTGTGGCGACATACTTCGTAAAAGCTACCGGTAGTCTACTAAGATGACGATCGCACCTACCGGTACAAGTCTGAGATTGCGTCATGTTACAAGTTCTAGTTGAAGGCACTTTATGTCCTCCGGTGAACACAGAGACACTCGTGGTATGAAAAGAGAACGTGTGTGTCAGGGTAAAGGCCAACATCTATGGGAGTTGAGAATTGTGAAAAGCGAACTGCAAGACTAACGTTTCTGACCTGTTCAATCCGAACCATGTCACACACATCCTTGTTGTTGAAAAAGCCTTTGATGAACAAAATCCTCATAATACTACATTGAACAATAAAATGCCCGTTGTCACCTTTTATTAGACACAACTTCAAGGCTGAGGACAAATGCAATTCGGGTCTCGATTATTTTGGTGCACCGATGTCATCAGAGACAACATTTACAAAAATACGGTAAATCGTTAGGCTTCTTTACTTAACGATTTAGAGCAAAATACCTCAAGACGAAATTTACCCGGTGTTCACACTTGAATGGCCAAGCACTCTAGATCAGGTCAGATTCACATAATCTCAACTTTCTTGTAGTAGACGACAATTCAGAAATCAGATTACACATTACAAACAAGAAAATCGCCATGAAAGGTAGTCCAACTTCACCAGCATCTAATTCTCGTCCGCTTCCATACGACAATAATGATCCCAACCACCGAATAGTCAGTGCACTGCCAGGACTTGCTAGAAGGTCCTCGAGGACAAGGTCAGCGCTTGCTGGGGAGACTGACGTGATTCCATTTTCAGGGTCTGGATTCTGGTCACATACGTCGTCGTCGGCGAATTCCTCTGGTCAAAGGAATGGAAGGATCGATTCATGTTGCTCCCGCGTATCCACGGTCCAAAATGTACTAAACGTCATCGATTCCGTCATCCTTATTTGCAAGGAGCCTGAAGGGGAAGAGGGATTTGCGCAGTAACTCTTGATGCCGACAAGAAGCCACGCTACCTCATCGTATACCACACAAAGTCAATGTTGCGATCTAGTATCATGGGAACGGGGTTCAAGTGGTCAAAATCTTGTTTCACGACTTGAACCATGCCTGCAACGACAGCCCATCCACCTTGTTTGCGTTCAATATGAAACGTTGGTTCGGTTGGTCACTACTGCTAGCATCCAAGCATAAGCTAACGTGAAATCCTTGTTTTTGCTTCTATGGCACATTGCCCTTCATTTTCATTCGTTTCTTCTTTTTGGTAACATAGACTTTCCATAACGAGTGCATTCGCGTGGGATCTTTGACAGGATGTTTCCATGTATTATGATAGGCGTCTTGATTGTTGAAGGCAATAATTGGAGTGCCCCGGGTTGCGGTCATGCTGTGTACGTAGTTTCCCATGGTGACATCTTCATGAGGCAGAAAGAGCTTGGACCGTGGACACTGATCGGATACTATATACTCGGATATATCCATAGTGACAAAATAGAACGCACCTCCATGGAAATAGGGTGCTGTCAAGTTGTTGCAATGATCATGAGAGGGCCAACCGCATGCCACTTTATCCAATGGGGTGCCACCATATATTTGAGTACGTTGATAATCTATACTTTCTTCTTGTTCATCGATCCATTGCAAGAATCGGGGAGGGATCAAAACGGTGTCACTGTCCGTTTTGATGACATATTGGAATTGGGGTAGGTCACGTTCTTTGACGAGCAGGGATGCATAGCGAAACCAAGTAGGAGATTTACCAAATTTTCCATTCTCTGTAATATCCAACGATAGAACATCTGCTTCTTGATGTGTGCGGATCATGTCCCTAGTGGTTTTGGCATGTAGTAATTCCGTCCGATTGTCGGGGGGAGGTCTATGGATTGTCCCATGACAAACGTATAAGCGATTTGACAGTCTTGCACAGAAACTCGACCATTCATCAATTCATGCAATCCACAAATTCGATTCGCCTCCTCTGCCATACCATAATCCTTGTAGTAGCTCAAATATGTTTTACGAATCATCTCTCGCCGATTGAACTCTCGTCGTCTTGGTCCAGGATTCAAAAGCTCATGAGACATGATACCGAGTAAAAACCCGGGAGGTACCATTTTCATTCCCTTTGAGTTGAGTCGTTCCTTATCTCTCCAAAGCACATTGTTGGCTTGGATGGAAGAGTTGGTCTTGCCATTTGGATCAAGAATTGGCAGTTCGTTGGTTTCACTGGGATTTTGCCAGACAGAATCCCAATGAACACTGGTGGTGTTCCAGAACCAAACACAGATCGTCAATCCACCAACTAGGCGACATGCCTGCCGCAAGCGGTGCCTTGCCTTCATCGCATCTTCGAACAAGTCTACGTTTGGTGAATGGTTCATCCAGGGAAAACGACGCCTTGCGACTTGCGACCAGGCATCCCTATTTTCGGGTCAAAATCCGAATTTGGGGTCTGAAAATGACCCGAAAATAAGGTTCCACGTGTAAACTAAATAGGTTTTCGGTTACTAGTATTTTCACGTACCGTCGTTTCTTGTTTCATCATAAGATAGTGGCACCTTGCATCAACACAACACCAACACGGCTAGTCCAACCATGTCACATTCAGCAAGAAAGCCATCAACAAAGTTTCAATCTACATGGATTGTGAAGTACGGAATCGAGGTATCAAGTCGTGATGTCACAACAAAGAATGATGTAGTACTAACGAGTGCATTGTGTCTATTCTGCACGGTCTAATGTTCAATCATTTGAAGCTTGTTGGCAACCACGGTAGGGACAGAATATGAGGATCTGAAACAGTTTTGTGGAGGAATTGCCAGCGTGATGCCAGGGAACAAGTAGTGTTGAGGCAGACTTTTCTTATCTAATCAATTGGACAAATGATCCACATTCACAGAACTTGACGGATTTCTCGTTGGAAGCAATATTACATTGCAAGCAGTATGGAAAGATTCAAAAATTACTTGATTCATAACAGCGGTAAAACGTAATAATAATAAAACGGTAGCTTCAACCGGTCATCATAGTTGGGTCGAGACGATCTACGGGACTTTGTACGCAAAAACCCCGGTACTCCAAAACTCCGTTGTTGTACGTAGACACGCTATGGTTTGTGCTGCGAGGGTTCGAATCGGTCATCCGTAAAAATGAGCTGTCGGTTGACAGACATGCCTTCTACGTCCTTCACGTAGGAAGTGTACTACGATCCGAATTTGATCCGAATTACGAATTACGAAGTGCTCAATGACCCGAATATAACTATTTTCGGTATTTTCGGATTTCAACGAAAATAGGGATGCCTGCTTGCGACTTGCGAACCAGCAAGTGATCGAACCAGTCATACGACTTCTTCAAATCGAAGATGTCAAACTTACCTGGTAATCGACGTAAAGAGTAAAGAAATATGTTCTACTGGCTGTACCAGGGACACGGTTACGGGAATGACCCGAAGGGCGGACAGTTATCATATGAAGGTGAAGCAAAAGTGCAAAGTAGCTTATTTATTAATGAGGAAACAGTTTGAACTACAAGTTATTGTTTGTCACCAAGAGTGTTTTCGTGATCATCCTCCTGCTGCGTGGCTGCTGCGTCCTCTCCTCGCTCAATTGTCATGGCTGCTGTCGTGCCTCCTCACATCATCTAGCTAGGTATGGATCATGGATGAAGTGGTGGAACAAGCCTTTGCTGTGTAATTTCAATTATTGAGCGATCATGAGTTCACAATGCTCGTTACATGATCCCTCCTCCTACCTGCCTGCCTGCCTGCTTCCTCGTCCTACTACTCCTCATCAGCCTCGCAGATTAGTATAACAAATTCGATTATGTTCAGTACATTGCTTGGGCGTACTCTGGAGCAAGAATCGCTATCATTCATTCGACAAGAGTCATTCACCAGTGACGAAAGGTGATGTCGTGGTGGCCAGGATTGCATCCGGGAAATGTTCGCCTCAGCAAAACGCGGCGCGGAAGACGACGCCATTCTCGTCCTCGCCCATGCTGAGGACCACGACGACCGAGTAGTTCTATTCCCAACAGGTGCAGGTAAAGTTTGGTTGAGATCGTTGATAGAGGATGAACGAGGATGAGGAGGTGAGGGTGGACCAGCTTTCATCACGGCGATGATTTCTTCGTTCTAAGGTTCTAGCAAGAAAGTGATAAGATTGTGAGAGTTTTCTCAAAATCCCCTTGTAGAATGTTTTTGTAGGGCCAAGATGTCGTTTTTTTAGTTCGGGAAAGTCACCATTCGATTTTTATTATGCCACGTCAATCATAAATCTTCGGTCATGTGCTCTACAGGTACTCAGGATTTATCGGATATTCCAGGACAAGGAGCGTTGGTAGCGCTCTACCGATAGTTGCGCAATCTCGTCATTCACAGTTAACGCCTTTCGATCGGCGTACTTCAAATCTGTGATGGGATTTCGTTCTCGATAATTTACGAACCATAAATATTAGTTTCTCACGTCCTTGATTTTACACCGAGAGCGTATCATTCTTCACTAGGGACTAGGGACCAGAACAGCTTCAACTTACACTATATGTCCGACAGAAGAAAATCAATCAAATCAGCAAATCTCCGATTTCCGAACCTTCAAGTAATGGCGTGCATTGTCAACTCCGTTTACACTCTAGCGTTCGTATCTTTGTAGCGAATCAAGCGACAGAAACCACGTGTTTAGCGGAGTAGTTGTACCGTGCTTGAGAGAGAAAAGCCAGTAAAAAGTGAGGAGGACTGCCCGTTCAGCGCTCGCTTTGATCTACTACTAGAGCAATCATAGCTTGATAATTGTCGTGTCCCTGCTCTAATAACAAAACTCTGCTATGCTCGAAGAAAGGAAAAGATATAACATATAACCAAGAGAGAAAATCGAGAAGAAACCAGTAAGCGATGAGGACTGCCCGTTGAGCGCTCTTACTTGTAGCGAAGAACTCGCTCTGCTGATCTACTACTACAGCTTTAGCTTGATATTTGTCGTGTCCTTGCTCTAATAACAAAACACTGCATCCCGCCATACCAGGTAAAGGAAAAGATACAACCCGCAGTCTTTGTTATGAGAGGACCCTGTCCCAGCTTTTGACATTTTTTCTTCAAACTTTCCATCACTTTCTATTTTCTCCAGCAATCCGTAATTCGAGTAGTACTACTAGCAGCCAGCCGAAGACCTTCTATTAGCCAAGTTGGCTGATAGACTGGAGGTTCCTGTTTGCTTGTCAGCAGTAATGATATCGAGTCAGCTACCGCCTTCTTGCCAGAATTTTTGGCCACTTGCTTCTTTGTTTTGTTGATGTAACCAACTAAAATAGACGTTATACTATTTGCTACTGCTATTGACTCGTGAACACACAAACAAAGATTTCATCACGTGGGTTGTACTAGCATGAAGGGTGTTCGGTCCAAAGTGAAGCTGCCAAGCCTCGTGGCAATAGAAATTTGTTGTTGCTTGTTATCTCCATCCGGCAGATCGATGCAGGTCGGCCAAGCAATTGTAGCCTCATTCTATACGTGTCAAGGACTGGTACTTCCCTCCATCCGTTCCGCGGCGACAATCGAAATACACTTGCCGGACATTCATCGAAGTAATAATCGTAATTTGGGTATATTCCTGTTAATTATTGTTTTTCCAGTCTTGATTGTACTTGATCTTGACAATGCCTTTCTTGTACTTCAGGCCAGTGATCCCCCACTTGCGTTCTCTCAACAATCCAGTACTTTTGGTATGGGTTCCACCACAAGGACATGTCCATCCGGCCACAGTAACTAGTCGAACAGGTTCATCACCAAATTCATCCAAATTAAAATAATTTTCTTTGATTCGGTCGCATCGTTGTTGTGCTTCTTCCTTGGTCAAGACCATTATTTCAGTGTCAAGGTCATCCTCAAGCAACTCTTGAAACGCAACTTTCAGCTTTTCCAGAATGGGACCTCTTTCATCGAGAGGAATATTTCCCTTGTATTCTACAAATGGACCATCCAAACTATAAATGGGGAATGTTGCACTGGTCAATGCGACTTGCGAGCAAAAATGTGAATCCAATGGCTTCTTTCTCGATTCTGTCCACTTACAAGTGATAGGCTTTGGATGTTTCCATGCCTGGTAATAGACCACATTTGGCCATGGCTGCATCCACCACATGTCCAGCTGTATGACATTCGGATAGTATCAACCGATTTCCCTTGTCAACCAATACCTTGACCTTGTCACCGACCGCAATGGAAGCATTGGCGTCGACGATGCCGGTATGGGTGGCAACTTTGGTTTGTCGATCTAACAAAATTTTGGTCACTTGGATTGACGTGTGAGGTGTTTCAATAGTCCCTACATCGGTTGGCTGACCTCCACCTTGTGCATGCAATACTGTCTGATTCAGTGCCAATTGGACTGTTTTCTTGTCATTGGTATTGTTGTTGTCAGCAGTTTCTTCCAAAAACACACACTGAGTAATCTCGGCGTCACATTCCATCAGAAAGTTCCCCTCATAGGAGTAGTATAACATGTCCGTCATGATTTTGATATTGTATTGAATGGAAAGTAAAGACACAACGAGGAGGACAAAGTGAATGGAAAGGTACCATTTCGTTGTGCTACATGTTCGGGATGGTTCCGACCTTTCACCTTTCCACACAATCCCGGGCGACGGATGGACCAGCACAATATCGTTGTCGGTAGGAAAGTACTAATATAACGTGGTACCTGGTATAATAGACTACCGGTAAATACCAGATCCCCAATTTCCAATTTCCCATTTTGGTAAAAGTACCTTGTCCTACCTTCCCACACTTCCCCTTGTTTGTTCATTAATGCTATTAGTTTGTAGCACTTACACTTCCATTGTATGATCGGTTAGGATATGCTTTGGAATCACTGTCAAAGCGAATCATCTATTCGACGCTGTCGTGTAGTAGGTTTTGCGATGTCGCCAGTACCTGGTAGGTCTGAGAGTTCCTCTCCTTGTTCATCTCGCTGGTTTCTCTTTCCCAGAGCCTTGTTGGAGACTGATGTGCGGGTCGTAGTAGCCTCATTTTGTGACTTGGGTGGAATCATGGAACGAATTGTCCAACTAATCCGTGGACCGACCAGACCATCCTTGGTCTTGCGGACCTTGGGGATTTCATGCTTGAATTCTTGTTGGCACTTGCCACCCATGAATAAAAGATCGCCATCCTTTAATTCAATTTCAAAATAGGGACTGTTGCTGTTGTTGTTGGTATTGTTCTTTTGCCAGAGTTTGGAAGAAAGCTTGTTCCTGTCCAAGGAGGCCTTTGGTCGCAACAGAAATCGTCGTGGGCCACCCCAGGAAAGACTCACAATAGGAATGGATGAATTCAATTCTCGTTCATCATCGGCATGTAGTCCAATGTGATGATGTGGTTGATACCAATTGACTAGGCAACAATTGTAGGGACCATGAAGATTCTCTTCCACCACGTCGGCCTCACATTTTGTTCTTGCTGTTGTTTTTGTCGTGGCCTTGTCGTCCAAAACGAGCTTCTCTTGTACAAGTTTTTGATATAGAATATTGGACACATGACAAAGATCCAACAAGAATTGTTGTTCGGGATGTTGGTGGGGATTGTTACACACTTGACAGGGTCGAGCAGTCCCCGAATACTTGTAGGTCGATCCAACCGTTTCATTTGTGACAAACATTTGACTGTATCGATTCTCCAATACTTTCTTGCCGTACAATTGGAGAGCATGGGCATGGGGAGGATGTGTTTGAAACACGCGATGAAAGACGGTCGAATTGGGAGTGCGACAAAATCGTGGTATATGCAAGAGCCACGACGATGCATTGGTCGTCAAGGGCAAGATGGGAGGCAACTCCATTGGAATAGACTGCACCAGTGTTTCTCTAGAAACAATCATGTTGTGAGAAAAAAATAGATTGTCAGTAAAGAGTAGTGTATGTCCATCTAAACAGTCAGAGACAATTGGTCGGGTTGTGAGAGGGTCTGTGTCAATGCGGTATGTTGATGATGAGAGCGAAACTTGATGCCAGTCCGAGTACATGGAATCGGAATCGAATTAATCCATTCACGACATCGGTTGCAAGTTGCAAGTGGCAAGGTGAACGTGTTAGCATTGGACATCATTTGTCACCTTGTGATTATTACATGGTAGTAGGAATGGGAATGATATCAGGGGACTATGTGGCTGACTGTGATGTAGCTAACTACCTGGTACCTACCATACTTCAATTTGTTTTGAGAATTTTTCAATAATGCTTATATAAATTTGTTGTGCCATATTGTGAATCTTTCCGTCTCTTGTTGCTACTACTTGCACTTGTGGAAACCAAATTTTGCCCTTGATTGTGGTTGGAGGCTGCAGCCATCTTGGCTGCTAGTGTATTATTTGTCTCCTTGAGTTGTTTGAGGCATTCCTCCATGTCCAAATAACTTGGAGAAAAGTTTTTTGAGAGAACCAGGCCTTCTAGAATTTGAACTTGGTCTTTTACCTGCCGTACAAACTCACTAGGACTCGTTTCAACATCCTCCTCCTCCTGAATCATCAGCACCTTTTTTGATTTTACAGGAATGTCTTTTGGGAGCCGTTTTCGATGGTGGCAGTGACAAGTGGAACGAGACTGGTTTGGACCAAGTTTTTTAATCAAAAAGCCACACTTGTCGAGGAAAACGGCAAAGTGAAAGGGGCAAGTTTGCTCACTGGTCAAGCTTTTCTGTGATATTCTATTCCTTGGACGTCGACCAGTACCAGTAGAAGCAGTACCGGTACCAGTAGCAGCACCATCATGACTGGTCCCGCCGGATTCCAAAGCATTCTTTTTTCCTCGGAATATTCGGAATTGTTTACAAGTAAAACGAATGCTTGCATAGGGAGGAGCCGAGTTGCAAGGATATTTTCGTTTTTCCATTGCATTTTTGCTCACTGCGGCACCATCGGAAACGAGCTCAAATCCTGCTTGTCGAGCCGCTTTTATCAATGCTTCCCGAAGGGAACAAAATGGATCACTACACCAAGTGTTCTTTGGATTGTTGTTGACGACGGGGGGTGGAGGGAATTCAGCCCTGCTAAAGTAGGCATACACGCTGGTCAACAAGACCGGAGGACAATCGGTCATTGGTGCCCCCGACAGAAACTTGCAAATGTCCAATCGGTGGGTCGTATTGTCAGTGGCACAGTCAATCCCCACATGGAGAGAAAACTCCATGGGAGATTCCCACGTGCTATCCAGGTCAGCATCAGAGAAAGAAAGGTCTTTGTCCAACTCGTCTTGAGTCATGGCTGGATGTAATACTTGCAATGGATATGAGTATAGTGACAGTGGAACAGAAGAAAGGTTGACGAACTCACTGTCAATTCGCGCCATTCTTTGTTATATGTGTACGACTACTTGGATCCATCCCCGACTTGGTCGAGAGAATCATCATTGTAGAAGCGCATCCAAGCAAAATACAAAATACCCACCCGTGTATTCTATCCATTTTGACCGGAAATGCCATCGAGCATGACCAGTAGTACCGGTAGTACTAGTAATGGCGATGACGGGAGTATTATGATTACCGTCGGAAGCTTGGTCGAAGTGGCGAGTCGGACCTGGCCGGGTATCAATCGTCCCGGGGGTGTGGCCCGAGTGACCCATGTTCATGCACAAGACCAGACGGTCGATGTGGCCTACATGGTCGGCCGATCCCGGGAAAAGCGGGTTCCCCTGGAATATGTGACACTGGCACCGCACTATGAAAGTACAAGTAGTCAACAATCGCAAGGCTTGCGTGATCGGAGTTTGTTATTGGGACGATGTCGGAGATGTGGCTCCCTACGAACCGATTGTGGATCTTGTGATTGGGCCGTGGAAGAAAAACAACAAGAACAAGAACAACAATTATTCGAACGTCAAGAGCCAGTGAACAACAACCATCCGACAAAAACTGCCTTGACAAAACCTACTGGTATCCAAGACTCTTCCTCGGATAGCTCGGGAGATGAAATTGCCTTGAGAGATCTACTGCGGACCAGTCACAAATACTACAAACGCCATTTACGCAATCGAACCAAATGGAATCAATTAGTCGGAGTTGGAACGAGGATGGAAGTCGAAGTGGAAGGACAGGATGATGCTGATAATGATCATAATGATCATGATCATAGACAGACACTAGTGAAAAGTAATCAACAAGAGAGGAATATTGATAATTTTGAACAACAACATGGCAAGAATTACGACGACAATGACGATGATGACGAGGACGTGGACGAAATGTGGCGGCAAAGCCAAAGGCGCTACCGTCGCCATTTGCGACAGCGGGCCAAGTGGCAACGAAGAATTGCCGGAAAAGAAAATAACAACAACGACAACAACAATGATAATAATACTTCTACTCATTTGAGCAATCGATATGAAAGGCATCGATCTGTGTTGGAAACTTTGGGATCCAAGACGATTCCATCGGACCGAGGACGCAATCTTAACAATAAGCAGAACAAGATGGTGTCCCTAGACAATGAGGAATCGACAGAGCAAATCTCCGAACGCCTACCTGAACCATCCTCCGAAACATTAACAACCAATACGCGTGAAAGACCTGTCCCTGCGATTGATTCTTCACCGTCAGAATGCCAACAACAACACCTTTTCAAGGAAATGGTCTCTGATACACGAGAGACCGATAGGAACATTCCAAATCCTCTCGAAAACAATTTTTTAGAGTACCACAACATGATGACGACTCTTGACGATGATCCCGATGCCGCATTCATTCAACCGGAAGGACGTCAAGCCGCAGAAAATCTACCTCAAGGCATGATAGATCAGACCAAGTCCATTCCGTTTTCCCAACTTGCCGACTTTTTTGAACGCACTGCTCAAGACCTGGAAGATCGCCTCCTTCCAGATATCCGTTTACGCCTGGCAGAAGTACAACGCCACGAACGACGTCTTTCATCACCGAGGACATTTGTTTCCACCAATACTGCAGCACAGTCCGCTGCTGATACCTTGCTAGAACAATGTCAGGACTTGTGGAATCAAATGACTATTCATCTCATACGCAATGGAACGGATCAATGTCGAGCAGCTTTGCGACGTTTGTCAGATGACCGACTCTTTCGAAAACATCGACATCATCTGACTCCACTGCAACGAAAACAGTTACGGTCGACCACCCTTATGGATGCTCGCCATTTGCGTCTCGATGCCTTGGAAGATTCGGTCGAAGATTTAGTCCGCAAGTTAAAGACGCTTACCTCGGCCTTGGAACAATTTTCCAATCATCAAGAAATAGAAGAATTTGAGGACGATAATGGGCCAGTAGACTTTGCCGATGACTCCGAGGAAGAAACCAACTATGAAACTCAGGATTTAATTCCAATACATCTAGCGGACACAGATCATGGTGCAGGAACCACGAGTGACCGACCCTTGGGGGAATTTGATCCTCATCAGTATGCGTACAAGAGACCAACAAATAAACGCAGCAATCACAGTCAATCTCATCATGCCGACAAAAAACTACCAGATGGATCCATGTCCCAGCAATCGGTTCCGAGGATACGAAAGCGTCCCAAATCTTCTCACGCAAAAGATCCGTTGACAGATTTCATCATTGATGATGTGGCCACCAGAAAAGTTCACAATAGATCAATTCTCGCTTCATCATCCAGTGGAGCTCAATCCTTCGACGAAGCATCAAAAATGGATTCTGGATCCACTGTTTCGAATCGAAATGCAACACACAGCGATCAGAACCACGATCATGACAACATAGCAAGACTAGACATAATGCCAAATGATGACAATACTTCTGACGACGAACAAAGTGAAGATGGACCTTCCCATGACTTGCTACCCACCGTGATGGAAGAACGCACACCCGGTCTTGACTCGGTTGGAGACCCACCGGTAGTTCGACCAAGACGTGTCAAAAAGGGCAATACTACTTCGACGTTGCTGCCCTCTCAGTCATTCATAGATTCACGCAACAATACAACAACACAACGAGATCGTGTCCCAATATCGCACCGGATGCAAGCCTTTCTAGATAAAAACAAAGAACTCGATATAGACGATGATGAATTCGATGAATCGGATGATATATTCGAGTCGAGAGTTACACTACGCGACCATCTCGCTCAGCATCGTAACCAACGGTCGATTAGAACAAGTGAACAAAACAAAAGTCACTTGGATGGAAGCACGAAGTCACACCGACCTTCACAACGGCCCTCTCGTACTGAATCCGCACAACGTTTTGACGACACTCAAGCGTTGCAGGACATTGTTTCTATTGACTATCTCCTGACCGAATTCAATGATATCTCTGATTCTTCTATTGCTTCTGCTCTAGTTTCCAACATTCGCCCTCGCACGGTTTCCCCACAAATTCGAGAAGCCTATCCAAATGATCCCATTCGATTCAGTCACTTATTGCAACAAGTCCAATCAATCGCAGGCGAAGACCATGATGATGCAGAAGCACGCGAAGAGCTTCAGGACACCCTGACTGATTTGTTAAAGGCACATGGCACATCCACTTTGACAGAACTCATTGCGTGCAAAAGCCCCCTTTTGGGATCTCACGTCCAGCTACTTGCCACACTTGTTTGCAGTGGTGCATCATTATGGGGTCATCGACAACAGTTCCTGGAACTTTTGGTTCTTCAAATGGTCGATGCAGTTTTCGCTTTGATTCATTTGCATGGTTGGGCACTCAAGATACCCAACCGAGTCGACGTTTTGCGACTCTTGGAACCAATACGTTCTGCACTAGCTACAACTCTACCCCTTATGGAATCAGTTTGTCGGTGCATTGTAGAGCAACTGGGCTGTCAAGAGTGGCGTGTGAATCAACGAAAGGACTGTGTTTTTGTTTCCTCAGTCGATCCAGACATCTGGAAGAGATTTGTCGAGTCCGGAGAGTATTCTGCTCAGATTGGTGGTAAGTCCTGGTGTAGCCAATCGAATGACCATGATAGATTTTGCACGATGTTCTGACCCAACGCATACAGAATGTAGGTATCGGAAGCTGGGACAAGTCTGGCCTAGATTGGAGGTTGAGGCGATGTGGAGCGTCCTTCTTTATTTCGGTTCTTCGAAATCGCAAACGGATCAAACAAATCAAGCTCGGTGGTTGCTTATCACGAAACTCTTTTCGAGCAGTGTCCTCGCAAAATCCTCCGAGGAAGAGGACTATAGGCTACCACCCAACCCTCAGCACCTTGCTGCATTCGACTTTGATGTTAAAATTTTTGCCCGCTTACTCGACAAAGGAACGCTGGACGAGCTCCCAGCATCTGACAAACTCGTGACGAATTTGATCAAGAGGGCTATTACTTTGCAAGCCGAGGATTATTTGCTAAACGAGGAATCACGATTTCGTGCATTTCCTTCTTTTGGAGATGGGAAAAGTGAGTCAAGATTTGTCGCAAGACTATGGGAAAACACACAAGAGTCGTTGCTTCACGATACCATTACTTCTGAATATCAGTTGCAAACAGTATATCAAATCGATTTCGGGCGATCGCAAAGGAATGGGACTATGCCTAAAATGGAAGATCTCTTGCTGCCAATGTCGCCGCTGATGGCAAGTTGCTTTTCTCTATTGGTTGCCTGGGCTCATCGAGTACCCCCAAAGAAAGTCCGATATACCCGCTTCCTAAAGCAGCTCAAGGGACTTCGAGAATCCATGATTGAACTGGAAAAGGAATTTATTGAACGTGCAGTGGAAGACTCGGTATCCGATTCGTTTGGTGATGCCTTTTTGGAAGTACCACCCCTTGAAATCGGTAGTGGTAAGGATCGGGTCTCGGCATTTCTGCGTGAGACTGTTGCCAATCTTCAAATTCTTGAGTATATTTTGACAGCATGTAACCCGTCCATCGCAAGCCTCTACAAGACCAGCCCATTGCAACTGGCCAAAGCGGTAAGTGTTACATTCTATTTTCATTCATGTGGAATACACTGCTCATCATTTTCCTACTCGTCAGGTATGGCCGGTGGTGGCCGAAGACGCTCTAAGAAAACACATGGACTCTTTGGTTGACGCATCAACTACCAACGATGTTGAATCACTCGATCCGATGAAAGTATTTGCTGCCGGAAGAGTTATGGCAACGGTTGCATTTCTAAGTATGAACTTGTCTCCCTGGAGTCTAAGTGTGGTACCTCCTAGAAAGCGACTTGCGCTCAATGTGGAGGAAGACAAAGGAATGATTGATTATTACTCCTACTCCGTTGGGTCCATTTTTGCATGTGTCGATGTTCAAAGCTATTATGGCCAATGCACAGCCTTGCTGTGTCACCAATTGACGATTGTGACTATGCTTTTCCATCACTTTGGAGCCATCATGCAGGAAGAGGGACTCAGCCCTCCCTTGAATCGCCTTTCCGTGGAAATTTCATCGAGCTACATTCCAATACTAAGCCGGTGCTTTCGACGACACATCAGTTTGAGCAGCGAAACAAGGAACTATTCTTGTCTTCGACTCATATTATGTGCCCTTCAGTCGATGAATTCTTTCCAACTCAAACGATTGAAACAGCAAGATTTGATGACCACTGTAATCAACGGTCCTAGTACCAATGACGCGAGTAACTCGACTACTGCATCATTAGACGGTGATTTTTTCGATGGCCTTGATGACAGTGTCTTTGCGCAGCTCGAAACTGGTGATTCACACCAGGATACGACTTCGGCCAACAGCTCCAGTTCACACGAGAAATTGTTTTGGAGGACATTGCTGGAAATTCTGGCAATCATGAAGGTAGGCTACAATCGACTCTGCTCTTCTGCAAATATTCACCTCGACTCATTTGTTGTGAATGGTTTCTATCATGGTTAGCCATCGGAGCGCTTCAAAATCTCCGGTTCTTTGGAAAAAGAGCATTCTTTAAGATTGAGCCCTGAAGCAAATTATGTGCTCAGCAAAGATATTGATAAGATTTGTCATTGTCTTGTGGCGATGACTGTCGTAGAAACGAGGGATGTTGAGGCAAGGTCACTTTGGGACGAGCTCATCCGACTTGTTGGGTTTTCAACATTTGATGGCCAAGATACTGAGTACGACATGAATATTTCGAGTGCCATTGCGACGCAGGTCTGCTTACTGGCGCCTCGTTACAAGACTTGCTGTTCATTTCTCTCTGAAAATATGGATTTGTTCCTTTGTAAAGCCATTGAATCTTTGCTTGACCCCAACCGCTTGGAGACATACCCCTCTTGTCATTTTGAAGTTTTCCGCGAAAATGGCGGTGACGAGGCCGTAAGAGCAGCATTGATCGATCTCGACTTTTTCAACGGAGAAGAATCGTCAAGACCCGTCGACATGCCTATGAAGAGTTTCGCATCGATGTTGCGGCGACAAGTAAAAAAGAAAGCGAGAGCAGACATTCCCTGGACGATGATCGACAGCCTTCGGGCAGTAGCAACTTCCAAATCACATTCCTTTGCCACAATCTTGGACTCGTGGGATCAGGATTTGAAATCAAGTTTTGAGGAAACTCTGGCTGCATCGTCTTTGGAGAAGGAAGCCTTTATTTGTTTCGTTTTCTTGCGCAACATTGTTTCCAAGTGTGCCAGGGAGGATGTCGGTTCTTTCGAGAAAGTATCCATCCATATCTTGAGCTCCATGGCGTCCCAAACGTTGCGTGTTGTTCAAGGACTCAAATATTTTGACCAAACGAATGTTGACCAAAGCCAGACAATGACCACAACGACTGAAGGACTCAGGATCAAATTATTATTTCACGCATTCTCGGAACTTTTCGTCGCGTTATGCGCTTGGATCCTAAGGGAAACACCTGCCAGCTCGTCGGATCGATGGAAAGCGTTGCAAGGCCAATTATGTGAAAGAATATTCTATCCTCTGTTACGCCGTCAGTCTGTTGATATGACTTTGAATTTAAAACTGGTGATTCAGGCTTGTCGATCGGTAACTGGACAACTTCCCCTGTCGACACAGCCACAATCTGGTGTGCCTGGTTGTATGAAGTACTTCGACTCGTATTATGATATGGCCCTGCAACGTTGCCGACAGCTTGTCTCGGCTCCGATACAATCATCTGTCCTTCACAACTATTTGATAGAAGGTCTTTGTTCGGCTGAGCAAGCGCGGGAAGTTCCAATTGCCAAGGTCATTGGAGATTCATTCAGCGACAAAATAAATGATTCGGATTCTAATGTTTTGGTTCACGGGCCCTTGCAAGAAGAGATTGACAGATATTCGCGATGGGTAGAGTCTCAAATGGCTCCAGTTACCTTGCACAGTGGTGACTTGTCAGTGAAACGTTTTGAAATGTTGCGAACGGTCATTATTCCCAAGATTGCTCATAAAAATGGAAGCCTGGATCGCAAGAGGAAAATTTTACTTCTTGTCCGTGAAATACTATCATTCAACGATGCGTTTCGACATTTGCCTCGGATGTACAATGTTCTGGAGGTGATGGAATCCTTTGTAAAGTCGCTCCGTCACACTATGGTTCAATCTCTCAAGGCCACAATGGTTGACTGCGATCTCATGATCCTTACCTTTGCTTGTTCGGCGGAATTGGCGGGATTAAACATTACCATCGCTGGATCAGACGAATCTACCCTCCTTGGTTATTGTGACAATCTGGTGTCGCAGCTCTCTACTTGTGATTTGTCAATTTTATGTGAGAACGAACTAACTGCTCTATATATGCACATCTTTTTCCAATGGATGTACACACTGGGCTTGAACCTGGCCCGCGAAGCACTCCCTACCAATTCGGAATTGACAGAGAGTTATTTACACGACTTTCGGAAACGGTGGATCCACGAGGAATTTAAAAATGCCGATGAGACCCTTCTTTCTAGCATGATCTTGTCTCGCCGAAATGAAACGGGAGAATCGAAGCAATTGGATCATTGGACACAAGTGTTACTGGCGGTAGAAGACAAATTGTTCGGATATAAATCCGAGAATATCCGACCGGTTGTCAATGTCTATTCCAAATCGACTGTGATTTCAATAAATGAAGAAACGACAGATGGGTCCTTTTGCAACCATGGAAACCGACCACCAAAGTTACGAGATCGGCCAAAGAGTACATGGCAACCATCCTATCCCTGTCGTCCTAAATCCTTGTACCTGGTACGAATGAAGAGTGCGGTATTAATTGGAGACATGGGAATAGAGAGTGAAAGTTAGTGGAACGACGTCACGTGCGAGGTGGGCGAGCACCTGGTGTCCACTAAATGTGAAACATCAACCAAAATTCCAAGTAGACTCGGAGATTTCAAATTCGGGAATGAATCCATGATTGACTGGGAGACTTTCCCCTAGACAAGTACACCTTTTACTTTGGTGAATCCGATGCTAGAAGACTCCCATAGACTGCAAGCTGATTAGGGAATTGGGATTTAATGGTCCATTTGCATTTCCCAATGCTGCTTCCGAGATACCCTGTAACATAAGGACAATGTCATAAAGTTAGGGTTTCCTAGGATTAGAAGTAGGCTTATCAGCGAGAAAATGACCAATCGGCCCTTCGGTGATCTTGCATGATGTACAAGTAGACAATCATATCGCCTCCAGGTGCGTACGCTGCATCTTCCGCGGATACAACGAGCATTCACTTGTAGCTCCATAAAGCTCAACTAGTGGTATGTCCAGGTTTCACAGTCACAATAACATCTCTCATCTCACAGTAGTAATTGTAAACCATCCTCTGCCACTGCTGCTGCCGGTACTTTTTGTACCGGTATGTCATGACCTAGGTCAGCGTCATCAAATAAGCCCTGGTTGCCAGCTGCCCGTCCAGCGCGCCGGCAATCTTTGCCACAACAAGTAGATCCTCGTAGTCACTTGTACCTGGTACCAGCTGTGTTCCATCCACGAGCTCCACCAGGCGCTCGGACGGCAAGCATGGCAATGGCTACCCCGGTGATGGGAAGGATCGTTTGGGAAGACAGTAACAACTCGTTTTCCCATCTCCTTCAATTCCATTTCTTGGTTGGGTGTTTGGTTGTTGTGAGGCCGATACAATGGAAAATTCAGAGGCTTCGTATGGTGAACCGAATCAAGAGCAAACTGGCGTTGCAGTCTACGGTGAAAGTCTCCTGAATTTGGCTCTGTACGATCCACCGCGCTGGGGATGGACAGCCGCAGGGACAATAGCGGATCTCTTACCCCCTCATGAGGTATGTATTCTGTGTCTCCATGTGTGTTTTCTGTTTTGTGTTTTTGAAAGCTGTATCTTGAGTATTGCCGTGTCAGAATCTTACCATTCGATGTTGTTCTTGGCTCTCTGTTGGTTCGTGTTGTTGTTGATTATGTTGCTTCTAGAGATCACGTCGTCGGAGCACTGCAGTAGCATATCGCAAGCTTAAACGGAAACGAGCACCCACCACATCACGATCCGAAAAAAATGCACCGCCAACAGTATTGCAAAAAGATTCTCAGGAGGGATCCTCATCCAACCTAGCAGAATCGAAAGATGACGCCAAGGCTGCCGCGATGGATATTTCGACAGGTGTAGAGTCGCAATTGAACGAGTCTGCATCTCCCGCTTTGATAGAAAACGTATCGAATCTACCCAGCGCTGATAGCAATAGGGCATCATCCACAGCTGCAGTAGAAGAAAAAATGCCAGAAAATACACAGCGTGCCGATGATTCCAAAGAAGATTCACAACCCGCGAATTCTGGCGAAGAAACAATTCCAGAACAAAGGCAACAGCAGCAGGAGGAGGACCAAATCCTGGATGCCGACGAAGTCAATCCACAACTCACGGGAAATGTATCATCACAAAAACCACCGAGTCTTCCAACTTTAAAATTGTTGGGGGTCAAGAGTAAATACCTGGGGATGAATGTCACAAAAGTATCACCACCAGAGGGTGGCAAAAAAAGCGATTCCAAGGGAGCCAACAATCGTCGATCTGTGTATGAATGCAAGGTTACGGCACTGAGTTCAGATGGGGTTTTAGACATGTATTCCTATCATCGCGGACGTGAGGGATTGGAGCCACGAGATCCGGAAAGTGGAGAATTACGATTACCATTACCAGCGTCAGACACCAACAACAACTACGATGCTCCTCGATTGAGCTGTAATGTGACCATTGAATTTCCACTCAACGATAATGACGATCCTGACGACGAGCCGGCAATGTACAACGAAACTATCCCTTGGGATTTGTCAGATCCCACCACGCCGTCTCCCTTAACGTTTGCTCATGGCATTGCTAATGAATTTGGTCTTCACTATGGTCAGATGTTGGATTTGGCATTGAATATTGAGTCGCAAATCGACATATACTTGCAACAGAACATGAGCTACTTTCCTCCACTTGCGACAGAAGATCCTACTGGAATGGAGAGACAGTCTGCTGGCCCATGCATACAAACGCATCGCTACGGGCAAGCAATACAACTTGCCCCGGGAGGAGCACGGTTGGCATTCAAAGAACGTCAACGATTGGTTCAGGCGAGTCGTACTACCCCGAAGCCACCATCATCGGCAACTGCATCGACAAGTGGAAAAAGAAGGGATTCAATACGAGTGTCTGTGGACGAGTATGACGAGGACATTGAAGAAAAATATCTCGTCGAAATCCAACGACGGAGCTGTGAGGAGTCGAAAATTGAAATCGCCAAAAAATGCACGAACGGAATTGTCGGCTTCCTGCAGTCCGGCCAAAACCTGCTCTGTCATATATGCCACAAGAGATGTCCTTTGGTATATTCATTTGGCTGTGGACTTACATCTCATGCATACTGCGAATTGCACTGCAAGGTAAGTCGTCATTGCCCAAATCATCTGGATGTGGGTCAGATCACTAACTCGAAAGCAAAACTTGTTCTTGCCATCCCAGACAAGGTTAGATAGCGACTTCAATCCAGATCAGCCGATCCTTCCTTATTGTCCTGTGTGTTGTCTATTCTGCAAATGCTCGAGATGTATCAGAAAGCTGAAAACTGTTGCTGGGAGTTTCAAAGCAGCCATGCAATCGCAGGGGACAACACTTGAAGATACACTCTACGACAGTGTTCTAGTCAAATGTAGGAGTGTTGCCGGGAATATCAAGTTGATTGGACCTATAGGGGGCGCGAAGAGACGCAGCTTGGACGGCACACCAGAAACCCAAGATGCGCCGTCGCAATCCATGACCAAGTCTTCTACCGCCAAATCTTCCCAGAATCGTCACAACAAGCGGCAGACTGGAAATCTAGGGCAGAGTCGGGAGGGCTCGCAGCTTTTGGTGCCAAAGCCTCCCCTTTCTGAATTTCCCCGAGAAATTTATGGCTCCCTCGAGTTGGAACCTGGAACCCCAGAAGATTATCTCCGGGTTTTTACTTCCCAAGGATCATATCTTGCCGCTGAATTCCCAGAAGTCTGGTTGGAACAACGAGACAACAAGGCTGATTCAGATCTTGCTAGTGCTACCAACGGAGAGCTTGTCGAGGACGGTAACGTCGATTTTTGCCATATTTGCCAAAATCACGGTAACCTTCTTTGCTGTGATTATTGTCCGAGGGCATTTCATCTCGATTGTATGGATGAAGGAGAAAATTCAGTATCAGAAGAACGATGGGAATGCACCACTTGCAAGAACGAAAAAGAAGAAATGCCAGAAGATCTTGTCGATACAAAATTGTCGCAACAGTGGATATCATCGTTGCTGGCCAAGGGCAACTACCAAATCGATGAAACGTCGCAGAAACAGGTCGAGGCCCTAAGTGCAATCCACGCCATGCTACTCAGACTAATAGACTATGATTTCGGCTACATGTTCTCGGCCCCCGTGGATCTCGATTCTGTTCCTGGTTACCAAGAAACGGTCGAAAGCCCCATGGATCTTGGAACCATTCGAGACAAGATCGGTGATGGAGGATACATGGAAATTTTGTCAAAGACCGGCTCCTGGGACAAAGTCTTGGTTGCAGTGCTGCAAGATGTCGAATTGGTTTGGCATAATTGTTTTCTATTCAATTTTGAAGGGAGCGCGATTTACAGAATGGCAACGGTACAACGACGTCGTGCTTTGGCCATACAACAACGGAGCTTTGATCATCTCTTGAGTGAGCAGGTAAAGAATGAGATCCAAGATTACGTAAATGGTTGCGAAGCTATGCGAAGTCAGTTGACCACTGCAGGGTCTGCGGCGATTGCGGGCAACAAGAAAGAAAGAGAACTTCGTGCTCGAAAGCCCAAAGGCAAGCACAAGATCACAGTCAAAGTAGCGAAACCGAGTGTCAATCGAGCTGTGGCCATTTTCGATCATGTCTCGGGGCGTATTGTCAAGATATATTCGTCAATAAAAAGTGCCAGCCATGCTGTCCATTCCCTAATTAGCTTGGGGCATCGCTGTGAATACCCCTTCACTCAAGACCTTGTCAAGCAAGTCACAATGAAAAGCTCATCGGATCCGTCAGTTCTCCTTTTTGGTTACCGTTGGCTCATGCTTGATGATCTTCGAGACGGAAAGGTCGTCATTCACGATCCACCAATAGAAGGTATCCAGCTGAAATATGTTGGTAACGTTTACACCTTTCTTTCATTGGATGAGGCAATTTGCTTTCCCTACATTTATAGGGATATGCCCCTTGAGAGTTTGCGTTTGCAGCTGTCCACCATGCCGCGCAGTACCGAATGGAAAGAGATCGGGAGAGTATTATGGCGTTTCTTGCCGACCTCAAGGGACAAGAACGAAAGCGAACGACCTCGGGAGATTGAAATCCAGCGGCAGCCAACGGATGTCCCAGTGCCTGCCGCGCGAAACGAGGAAAGTCAACCAACAGTTGAAGAGTTCTTTTTGGCTCATAGTACAGTGATCAAAGAAGACCTCATCACCAAGAGAAAGATGGTAGGGTTTGGGTCGGTCGACGATGCATTCATGGATTGGGTACGAAGTGCGGAACTTTCACCATACTTTCCACAACTCGAAGCAAGGACAGTAGAGAACTTCAAGGCATATTACCTGGATGGCGATCGAAATATTGATGGGATGGCGTGGAAGACATGTCAAGTTTCACACGAGGAGTCGTTGATTGGACAAAAGAATGGATTTCAAAGGCCTCTCTCGAACATTAGTGGATTGCCAAGGCCACTGGGACGGTCTGACACCAAGAAACGGTCACGTGAACTTACTTTGCCAAGCAGTACCAGTGACGATGACAGTGACACGAAGCGCAAGCGGACTGACGACTTTTGCGTTTCTGCTGAGCGCCAAACCAATGTTTCGGTTCTACGTGCCGACAATCCAAGCACACCCTTGTCAGCCGTTCAACTTTTCAAGCGATCGCCTGATATAAAACACGCCATGATGTGCGAAAACGGTGAAGTCGCAAGATCGCCGAGTGATGTTGCAGCGACATCTTGACTACAAAAATTCTCGGTTTTTTTAATTTCGGATAGAAGATGGCATTCGAAAAATTCAATAGTTACAATTGACAGGTTATTGACCGCTTTCGTTTCGACTGTGTGTACTCTAGGACTGTTGTTGCATTACAAAAAAAATTCAATAGTTACCCTAAAGTTACAATTGATAGTTATTAACCGCTTACTTTTGGGCATCCATGTGCTCAATGAGGTCCAACACACGAGTAGAGTATCCGCACTCGTTGTCATACCACGATACTAGCTTGACAAAGTCGTCAGTGAGGGCAATACCGGCCTTCTCGTCAAAGATGGATGAGTGAGGATCAGAGATGAAGTCAGAGGAAACAACGTCTTCGTTGGTGTATCCAAGGATACCCTTCATGGGTCCCTCAGAGGCAGCCTTGATGGCGGCACAGATGGTCTCGTACGAGGCTCCCTTCTTCAATCGGCATGTCAAATCAACGACGGAAACATCAATGGTGGGAACACGGAACGACATACCCGTCAACTTTCCGTTCAATTCGGGAATAACCTTGCCGACAGCCTTGGCAGCTCCAGTCGACGAAGGAATGATGTTGTAGCATCCAGCACGTCCTCCGCGCCAGTCCTTCTTGGAGGGTCCATCAACCGTTTGTTGAGTGGCAGTGACAGCATGGACGGTGGTCATCAAACCCTCCAAAAGTCCAAACTCGTCATTGATAACCTTGGCCAAAGGAGCCAAGCAGTTGGTGGTGCACGAGGCGTTGGATACGATATCCATGGAAGGATCGTACTTTTCGGGGTTGACACCCATGACGAACATGGGGGCATCGGCCGAGGGGGCCGAGATGATGACCTTCTTGGCTCCACCCTTCAAGTGAGCCGAGGCCTTGTCAATGGTGGTGAAAACACCAGTGGATTCGACAACGTAGTCAGCTCCTGCCGATCCCCAGTCAATCTTGGTGGGATCCATTTCTTCGAAAACCTTGATGGTGTTGTTACCGATGGTCACAGTCTTGTTGGCGGGATCATGGGAAACAGTTTCAGGGGCTCGGCCGTGGGTGGAGTCATATTTGTACATGTATTCCATGTATTCTACAGGAATGAAGGGGTCATTGACGGCAACAATCTTAATATTGGGCTTGTTGGCAGCGGCACGCATAACAAGACTGAGTGAAAAAGATCAAAATGTGTGAGGGTCTCATTCCGATGGGTGTTCGATGTTGAAATGAAATGCTGCCTTGGAATTTTTCATTCATCTCCTTATTCCTTGATGGAATTTCCGAATTTCCAGTGCCTTGTGCAAACACCATGAACTCACCGTCCGATACGTCCGAATCCGTTAATACCGATAGTGATAGTCATTGTCAAATATATTTATTTATTTCTCCAAATTAAACACCTTCACTGTCAGACGATGCTGGTGAAAAAAGTGATGGGTTCCTAGGCGGAAATGACGAGACGACGAGACGACAAAGAGGCGAGAAGCGGAAAGAAGATTTGGCGGACGGTTGTGTGGGTAACGGACCAAGTGCGTGGAGTGCGACAAATCTGCAAATGGCAAATGACGATTTCTCAGCCACCCAACCCAAGAGTTTCAATTGGAAGATTCCCTGGCGAAGCGATGTGCTTTACTTTCTGTGCATAATTAGGAACGACAAGGAATTTCCAAAATCTTCCTCGTTTCATTGGGGAATGGTGACGTAATCTGGTTAGCGATGAGAAAGGAAATGACGTGGTCTTTGTACGGTGCCGCGATTTATTGCGGGATTCATGATCCTTATATTGCAATTAATGGATATAAATGACCCAATCAGAGTGCCGCTACAATGGGCTTTCTTCCCTCCCGCACCTCGAACTACTGGAGGGGGGTCGTCAGCGAAATTGGATTTTTACCGTTCCTTCCCAACGACCAACAACCCATCACCGTCGCCACTTCGTGCAAGCGAAGCCGTCCGTCGCAAATTCGAGATAGATACCCCCACAAGTCTCTAGCAGAAGTACCAGAAAAGCATCAACCATGCAGGCCACTCGATCCATCTCCTCGACCGTATCCAAGGTTGCCACTCGGTAAGCAATGAATGGAGTTTTACGACGGTCGTTGTGGACGAAAATGACAACAGACGGCTCACTCATGGTCTATTATAACCAACTGTCAATTTTCTTGTAGAGCTTACTCGTCGTCCTCCAAGGTCGAAGCTCGTAAATTTTTTGTTGGTGGTAACTGGAAGTGCAATGGCTCTGTCGCCCAAACCAAGGAACTTGTTTCCATGTTGAACCAATGCACTCTCACCACAGACACCGAAGTCGTCGTTTGCCCATCGCAAATTCACCTTCACGCCGTCAAGAGTGGACTTCGTACGGATGTCGCCGTCGGTGCCCAAGATGTGTGGCACCATGGAAATGGTGCCTTTACTGGTGAAACCAGTGCTGAGATGCTCAGCGATATGGGCCTAACATGGGTCATTGTTGGTCACTCGGAACGCCGAGGAAAGGGAGAAAGCGATGTTGAGGTCGCTGCCAAGGCCAAGTATGCCTTGGACAAGGGTCTAAAGGTTATTGCTTGCTGTGGAGAGCCTTTGGAAAGCCGAGAATCTGGCACAACCAATGACTTTGTTTTCCCTCAAATTAAGGCTTATGCTGATGTCTTTACCAAGGAGGACTGGAAAAATGTTGTCATTGCTTACGAACCCATCTGGGCCATTGGCACTGGTCTCACTGCCACTCCTGAACAAGCCCAAGATACCCATGCTGATATCCGCAAGTACCTTGGACAAGTTGCTGGAGCTGATGTTGCCAATGATACCCGTATTTTGTACGGTGGATCGGCCAATGCCAAGACAGCCCCTGGTCTTTCTGCCAAGCCCGATATTGATGGTTTCCTTGTCGGAGGAGCTTCCCTAAAGCCTGAATTTGCTGACATTGTCAACTGCCAAGGCTCTACCAAGTCCTTGAAGCCTGTTAACATTGGTATCAACGGATTTGGCCGTATTGGACGGTAAGTTGGTCGATTTTCGTCGCACTTTGGTCCATTTTCCTAAATTGTCCTTGCTAACTCTATTTTTTTCTTATTTTTCCAGTCTCGTCATGCGTGCTGCCCAACACGACCCCATGGTCAACATTGTTGCTGTGAACGACCCCTTCATTGGCACCAAGTACATGGAATACATGTTCCAACACGATACCACCCACGGACAGTACAAGGGATCCGTCAACATGATTGACGAGAACACTATTGAAATTGACGGCAAGAATATCACCGTTTTTGAAGAAAGAGACCCTGCCAACATTGCTTGGGGATCTGCCGGAGCGGACTATGTTGTTGAATCCACTGGTGTTTTCACCACCATTGACAAGGCCTCGGCTCACTTGAAGGGTGGAGCCAAGAAGGTCATCATCTCGGCCCCCTCGGCCGATGCCCCCATGTTCGTCATGGGTGTCAACCCCGAAAAGTACGATCCTTCCATGGATATCGTATCCAACGCCTCGTGCACCACCAACTGCTTGGCTCCTTTGGCCAAGGTTATCAATGACGAGTTTGGACTTTTGGAGGGTTTGATGACCACCGTCCATGCTGTCACTGCCACTCAACAAACGGTTGACGGACCCTCCAAGAAGGACTGGCGTGGAGGACGTGCTGCATGCTACAACATCATTCCTTCGTCGACTGGAGCTGCCAAGGCTGTCGGCAAGGTTATTCCTGAATTGAACGGAAAGTTGACGGGTATGTCGTTCCGTGTTCCCACCATTGACGTTTCCGTCGTTGATTTGACATGCCGATTGAAGAAGGGAGCCTCGTACGAGACCATCTGTGCCGCCATCAAGGCTGCCTCTGATGGACCCATGAAGGGTATCCTTGGATACCAAAACAAGGATGTTGTTTCGTCCGATTTCATCTCGGATCGTCACTCCTCCATCTTTGACGAGAAGGCCGGTATTGCCCTCACTGACGACTTTGTCAAGCTAGTATCGTGGTATGACAACGAGGCAGGATACTCTGCCCGTGTCTTGGACCTCATCAAGCACATGGAAGTCTCGAAATAAATAAACACTTTTATCTGAAGCAAATGTTATGCTACCTGTTTCCATGTGTAGATTCAAAAGATATTGTGCTTGGTTCGGCATGTTACGTGGGTGGGTAAACTGGCGTTATATGTACCATACTTGGTATGTTGTTCTGGAGGCCTATGTGAAAGCAGCTGCTGTTTTCCGTCGGCAGATCGTGCGCGATTGGGTTCTTTGCACTCCACTGGCGGTAGATTCCACATCCCATGGCCATCACACTTGGCCCCCACCAAAAAAGCACGGCAGCGCACTTACGATCCAATCGCTTTTTCTAGTAGTGACACCTCCACCAAGAAGTGAAATCTACAACCCGGCACGGTCACATCTTTGGGGACACGGCCTGACACTCATCACACGAGTGATTGTACAAGAAGCATATACATATATTGGCATATTATTGACCATCATGCCAGGACAGAGTTCGGAAGAAGCAGCCGAGCTAGTGGCTACCATCCGTGGAGAACATGTTGTGATGAAAAACTGGTTCATGGGTCCGACACAAGAGGCCAGAGAGTTACGAGACAAATATGGACCGTATCCTGGTCTGTGGAAAGAAGTTTTGAACTGGCCCGGGTGGAAGGAGGCTCGAAAAGCCTACCTCAAATTCACCCAGGGGGTCGGCGGAAACAACGAGTCAACGTCCAAGTCTCCTCAAGATGGCGACCAGGCTCCACGGAAACGAAGATCTCGTTGGGGAGTGGCCAATGATGATGAAGATCATCATCATCATCACAATAATGACCATGAAGGAGATCCTCCTTCCCAGAGACCGCGCCGATCTCGTTGGGGTCAAGAATCAGGTCCTCCAGCGCCGGTCCCAGCACCGGTTTTGGCGCCTCTGAATCTTCCTGTGCCTGCCATACCTACACAGTCATCCAGTGTTCTACCGGCACCAGTCGTGCCGTTGCCTGGACTCGGTTTGCCTGGTATGCCTCAAAATCTATCGCCGCAACAGCAAGACGAATTTAAGAGACATCAAGCTAGACTCAAAGAGATTAACTCCAAACTAGATAACTTGGACGCGGAGGCTGCCCGAGTGGATGCGCTGCCCAGGGGGCATCGTGATCGTTCTCCTTCTCCTCCACCAGGTGAGTATCGCTGTTGTTGGCTCCTTCTTTTGCGTTCCGAGGTGTAGAAAATCTAACCCTTTGCCTTTGTTTCTCTTTTCCCAGTCTATGGCACGGACGGTAAACGAAAGAACACGCGAGCAGTTCGTTGGCGACAACGGTACACGGCGGAACGCCAAGATATTCTCGAAAAGTTGATGAACTTGAACCCAGCAACACGCCAGTCTGGTTTGTTCAAGCGGAAACGAACCAAAAAGATTCGAATCCCCATCGAGCAACATCCCCAATACAACTTTATCGGTTTAATTATTGGTCCCCGCGGCAAGACACAAAAAGAGCTGGAATCCAAAACTGGATGCAAAATCGCGATTCGAGGTCGTGGATCTGTCAAAGAAGGAGCGAGAGGGAGACGGGATGGCAAGGTCATGGATTCCGATGACGAACCTCTACATGTTGTCATTACTGGTGACGATCAAAGGTCTGTAGACGCCGCTACAGACATGATTGAGCAAATGTTAGTTGTGATTGACGATGAAAAGAATGTCCACAAGCAGCAACAACTAAGGGAGCTGGCCTTGTTGAATGGTACTCTCAAGGAAGAGGAGTTCTGTTCTATTTGCGCAGAAAAAGGTCATCGTGCGTTTGAATGCCCACGAAAGTTCTCCATGAAGAAGAATGCCGTCCAAGTGCGCTGCGCCATTTGCGGAGATACCAGTCACCCCACGCGTGATTGTACTCAGAAGCCTATTGAGCATGGAAATCAGAAAGAAATGGATTCCGATTACATGTCCTTTATGGCAGAATTGGACGGGAAAAAAGTCGAGCAAGCAGCGCCAGCTGTTCCTCCAGGAGCTCCTCCAAATGGTGGACCACCCAAGCCTCCCAGTGATTTACCTCCACCTCCTCCCATTCTTACCTCCGTTCCTGCAGGTGGAGTCAATTTACCAACACCGCCCAATGTCCCTCCTCCACCCCCAACGCGCCTACCGCCGCCACAACCTGCCGGTAAGGCACCTGGGAACTATTACGGTGCGCCTCATCATTATGGAAATCACAATCAATACCAGGCACCACCGCCAGATCAAACTGCAGCTCAGCCACCTGCACCTGGTTATTATGGTAATCAACCCCCAGTTGCTGCTGCTGTTCCAGCGGCTACTACAGCCCAGGACACTACCCAGCAGTGGCAGCAGTACTATCAGCAACAGCAGCAACAAGGTTGGGACTACCAAAGCTACTATGGACAAGGGGGCCGTGGAGGAGGCGATGCGGGAGGTTTCAATTGGTGGGAAAACAGTTAGAGAAATGTTGCAGTTGAGAGTTGAGATCCTTGCTTGTCACAGCAAGTCTTCATTATCCAAAGATATTATTATTATCATGGTCAATTTAATCCTTCAGTGCAATCAATTTGAAATAACCTTCTTTTGTGGCTTTGGTTGGTGGTCGCAGTATCCTTCATGATAGAATGGGGTTATTACCGAATTTTACGTTTTACTCTTTCTTGCTTTATTATTTACAGAGTTAGTGACCAATGGTACCAGGTGCGTACTGTAGTGTGCCTGGTATGGATGCAAGCACCTGGGTACCAAGGTTCAACTGTCATGCATTTCAAGCATACGTCACACGACAAAGTTCAACTGACTACCGGTATTTCGTATCGTTTCTGCTTTGTTTTCTACGTACCAATGAGAAAACCTTACCAGGTACGTAGTTCCAAGGACTCACCGGGAAGCGACTCTTCTCATCTCGCTACGAGGTGCCTTGGTGTCGGAATCGAAGCGATTCCACTTTTCACAGTCTACACATCTAAGTAATAGACTCTCAAGTCAAACTCTACTGCACCATGTTGAGCCGAGTCACTCCTTTTGCCCGCGTCGCTTCTCGATCGGTAGGATTGCGAGCCTTTTCCAATCCTATCGAAGATGCCACCACTGCTGCTGATGCTGCCAAGATTTCGGGTTACAGCGAAATTGACTACATTATTCGAGAGGATGCCACCGTCCTGGATGCCGTTCAACGATTTGCTGCCTACAACAT
The DNA here is from genome assembly GCA_019593585.1 of Nitzschia palea. NCBI lineage: Eukaryota > Bacillariophyta > Bacillariophyceae > Bacillariales > Bacillariaceae > Nitzschia > Nitzschia palea. The sequence continues at coordinate 54,509 of SWEM01000012.1, read as the reverse complement.
TGGTTGCCTTGTCACCACTGATAGCAAGGGTATGTACAAGAATGCGGACGTAAGGGGGTGTCGTTGGGCAATGCTTCCGATTTACTTGTTGACTTGTGACTAATAATAATTTTTCCGTCCTTTTTTGCTTGTACATTTTCCCAGGAAACCTCAGTGGAGTCATTTCGGAGCGTGATTACATTACCAAAATTGCTTTGCTAGGCCGCACATCTAAGGATACCTTGATCAAGCAAATCGCCACTCCTAGCAGCAAACTTGTGACTGCCTTCCCTGAAGATTCGATTGAGTTCTGCATGGAGAAAATGTTGGCTTCCGATATTCGTCACTTGCCCATTGTCAGCAAGTCGGGTGACCTTCAGGGCATGATCTCTATTAAGGATCTTGTCAAGGCCACAATCAAGCAAAAAGAAATCACCATCAAGGTGCTTTCTGATTTTGCCCTCGGAAAGGGTGGACACTTTGGAGCTGAATAAGGAAACAACGCATTGCTCCAGTGAACTATTTTATACTGGATTCCTAATTGATGTTTAGAAGATGCAGATACTTAAGGGATCAAAGCCAACGAAGCTCATATCCAATTGATGACATGCGGCTGTGAATATTCAACTTCTGGGATTTGTTGAGTTTATCGTAGAGGGTATCCATAGTATCCATCAATATTTCCATAGCATCTTCACGTTGTCCACCAGCCGCAAGAGAATCAACTTTCTTCAGTATGCTTTCAAAGCTCTGATCAGGACTTGACTTTTCGGTATTACTTTCTCGGCTTTTCACCCCTTTCGGTTCGTTGGTCCCAAGCTCTCGCAGTGGAATCGCTTCATTTTCGTTTTCCATCGGCACTTTGTTAAGGACCCGCTGAGATTTTCCAAGAACTTTGCCGCGGCTGTTGCCCTTTTCGACGTTTGACGCTTGGAGGGGAATCAAACTCGCTCCGCGTGTGGGACTACTAAATGGATTCTCCTGCGAACCAGCATCTGTGCGTTGGTTATCCCCAGTCATGTCGTCTGGCTCCGTGTACAGCATATCGTGGGATGATATCCCTACAACACCTCTATGGAAGATATCCTTCCCACTTGTCCGTGTCTTGTCTCTCATTCTTTCTAGGAAGTCGCATTGTCCTGCTGGGTTGAGCTTGAAGATCTGCTTCAAATCGTGCTTGTCAAAATATCGGGTTAAAGCGCTGCCCAAATTAGTGACGACAGCTCGCCTGATGCCATCTTTGTGCACTTGTTTCTCATACATCTGTGATACGAGAAGAATTCGAGATAAGGGAAGTGTTCTTGTTCCTGACATTAAAGAACGAGACTTACCTTCTCTTCTACTGTCCCTGCGGCAATCAGTCGATATACAGTCACATCCTTCTTCTGTCCGATCCGATAGCATCGATCCACTGCTTGTGAGTCTTCGGCCGGATTCCAACTTGGATCGTAGATGATAGCTCGATTAGCACCGGTGAGTGTTAACCCAATGCCACCGGCTCCCGTCGACAAAAGCATGACTTCAGCGGTACTACCTGGTTCATTGAACGAGTCAACCAAACGTTGACGATCCTTTTCCTTTGTCGATCCATCGATTCGGCTGATTCCCTCAAATTGACCCCGCAAAACCTTTTGAATAATGTCCAACATCCTAGTACTCTGAGAAAATATAAGAATGCGATGGCCCTGTTTCCTCAGCTGCGCGACAAGAGCGTCCAATACTTGAAGCTTTGCCGAATCCCTTTTCAATTCCGATGGACTAGGAAAGGAAGGATTGTCTGCATTCTTCGACACCAAGATGGGATGCCCGCATAATTTTTTGAGCCAAGTGATAGCCTCCAAAGGTGAGCTCTTTACCCCCGATAGGATATCTGCCACTGCACTATCTTTGGCCTCGACATACTCAGCGTACATTTCACGCTGCCTTTCGGACAAATGTGTCCAAACAACAAAATCACTTTTAGTTGGGAGCTCATCTGCCATGAAGTTCGATTTTCAAACGCTGCAAAAGATATGGTTTCAGTTTCGCCTGGAGCTCCAGATTCGCCTTTTCTCCTGCCTCGATTTGAAACTTGGTAGCATCTTTGTTGCGAGCCTCTTCAATAGGTCTCTGATACCTTGTGTTGAAGCTTTTGTCACAAAGGTGCGCATTTACAGTTAGTCATTCAGTTCATAAGGTCTTGGATGTCTTGTCGTCGTATATTTTATCTTACCTCACGAATGGACCAAGGAGTTTCCCCGAAGTTACAAAGTCAAACAGAGCCCAGAGTTCCCGCAGGTTGTTCATGATGGGCGTTCCTGTTAGAATAAGTCGACGTGTTTCGTCGCCTTGGGCTATTAGTCGGATGTTTTTCGCAATATCCGTAGAGGTGTTTTTGATTTTATGAGCCTCATCGAGGACAACATAGTCCCAATCAAAGCTCTCGTGAGTAAAATCATCAACGGATGATTGTATAAGCCCATAGGTACAAATAATCAAGGTGGGACGATTGGAAGGACTGCATTTCACGTTAGAGTCTACTTCTTCATTAGAAAGAGAGCGAAATGAACTCACCATTCCAACGCCGACCGCAATAAACGCTGCCTATTTTTTCTGTTGATATCACTCGAGACAACCTTGATGCACACGTTGAAAACACACATCTTGACGACATCGTTAGCTTCTTTCTCCCAAGACCGAAGTACCGAAACTGGTGCCACGATCAGAGCATTTCGGATAGATCTCGCACGCATCATCCCTCCTAAGAATGTCAATGTCTGGTATGTCTTTCCCATTCCCATATCATCGCTTGGAGCGTCACGTTAGAAAGAATAATTCTCAGTACATCCACCACACCAAATTTTCAACTTACCCCAACAAACCACCGACACCACCACCATGTAGACCGACCATCCAAGCCACACCTTCCTTTTGATGGTTGTAAAGCCTGTCGAAAAGACGTCTCGGAACACGAAATTTTGGAGTATTGGAACTGGGATCCTCTGATACGGTGTACTCGTCTGTAGTGATACTGTGTCTCCAGCTCTTTGATTTTGAATCTTGGCCAGACGGCTTACAGCTTGTGCGAGAAGGATTACTAGATGGTTTCATCGATATTCCAACCTTTTTTCCACTTGTGAATGATTCATCACTATCTGTAATTCCGTCTAATGCTATGATCTTTGTACTCTGGACACGTCGTCGGTCTCGATGATGCTGTCATCGTCTTCGGAAGACTCCAGCAGAGAAAGGTCAAGCCTGGAAGACACAATGGTACCTTTCCTTGGCGAAGTGCTCTCCCCAATCTTGACAGCGTTTAATGTGTTTGAAAGAACATCGATTGCGGTACTGGGAACCTTTCCTTTGGAAGATAATCCACAAGCTTTGCCTTTGTTCGATGAATCGGATGATGAATTGGTGTCAAAGGAAACCGACGATTGGTCATCGTCGCTGCTTAAAGACAAGAAACTCCCTTTAAAGCGACGTGTTGTCATCTCTCCTTGATAGAATTGCAAGAGATAAATAAATTGAAGTCGATGACCACCGTCCCATTCCAAAACCGAGCCTCAAAAAATGAGGACCTGAGACAACGGCAGTTTTTTGAGTTTTGGGGAGTCGTAACGGACAGAGCGCCGTCTGGCCGCGCTTCCGTTTCAGTCTATATGATAACTGGTATGCCCAATCCACGAACTTGTTGACTGTGAAAGCTGCTCATCACGTGCATTGATTCCTTTGTTCGGTTGTCTGTGAACTATTCTACTCAGTCTCCGTGTGTATTAACGATCATTCCTTGTCTGGAGTGGATTAGACTAACTATCCTGTGAAGTCTACCAGGTACCTGGTACACCTCTTATTTACTCTTACGATCACATAATGATAATAGTAATCTTCCAAGACAAGAATAACTAACAGCAAGCAGCAGCTCTTTGCGCCTCGAAATCAAGTTGAAGGCAAAGGAAGGATTTTGTTTCATGACTTTCTATTTATTGCACTACGCACATTTTAGTCGCCCCCGAAGGAATTTCGGCACATGCAAGACGAAAAATGCTGGGTTGCAGGTTCTGGTTGTTCTTTTTGCTCACACTATAGATTTAAGATTGTTCAGAAACTTCCTCGAAGTTTCCTTCCACAAGGTCTGGAACATCATCATCGTCATCGGTGGGGGTAGAAGCAGCGGCTCCAGCAGCACCAGCTTGAGCCGCCATACTTTGAAGTTGCGACAGGTTGTCCATACCCAACTGGGAAACAATGGAGGGAAGAAGCTCCTGCAGAGGCTTTGTCTCGGAGGGACCCGAGATGATGTACGTGTTGGCAGCAATCGAGGCCTGAACCTTGGGGTTGACAAAATGGATTACCTTTCCGTCCTCCTTGAAAAAGTTAACCTCCTCAATCCCAGGGATGTTGGTAGCACCAAGCTTCTTGAGTGTTGTGCTGAGCTTGGCGTCTGATTGCGCAGCTGCGCTTCGGGTGGCTACCTTCTTCTTCCTGCGTACCGTTCCCTTTCCTCCAGTCGACGTCGAAGCCCCACCAAATCGCTTGGCGATCATTTTCGCTCGCGCTTCAGCCATTTCATCACCCATCTTGGAAATTATATTTTTACCCTATAGGTACAACACAAAGAGAGCAACAGTAGCAGCCTAGGACTGTTGTAACAGGATGGATAGAGAGAGCAAACAAAATGTGAATGCGAGGCGAGTCAAAATTTGCCCTGAAAACGCGCGCCTAATGTGTGCAAAACTCTAGGATCAAGTAAAGCGGTGAGAGGGTTGACACCCTTCTTGACGTTTTTTCCTATGATCAACCACGCCGTTTCTCTTCCCTCCATGAACAAAGTATCACGATCTTATCAACCAACACAACATTGAAGAATCAACATTATATTTTTTCCATTGCATGGACTCATCATGGTGCTCACCTGCTTGTCAAATGCTCGTTGCCGTAAAAGGTCGGTAGATGGATTGCCTTGGCGGGGTTGATTTGCGGCGGCTCCTCGTAGTGGTCCGCGTGGAGTGGTAGTCGACCGGTTGCCGCAGAAACTGCACGCGAAAATTGTGCGGCTAAAATTGATTTATACTTGGGTCGTCTACTTCCAACGTCTGGCCTTTGCTCTCCAACCGTCCACGATGCTGCATCCGAGAAAACTCGTACTTAAAATTCTAGATTCCATTTGATCTGATGGATCCAAATGTCACAACACACGCTTTCACCATGATAATGACAATTATAATCGGTCCCCAGCGTCACATCGTCGTATACTAATTACGAATTTTGGAGCAATTGTTTCTTCCTACCGGTACACAACATTTCTCTATCTAGTGGTTCTCACAATGAGCGCGGATACTGGAGATCAGGAAGACCCCATTGTCGTCGACGAAACGGACGACGACGAGGATGATCCCATTGACGAAGACCAATTAAATGAGTATCGAGAAATGGTTGGCAATCTGGGAGTCTTTCCGGTGAGTATTTTTCTTTTCTTTGTAAATGCCAAGGGAGGAGACTGCTCTAATATGAATGATGGTACTGTCATTTTCAATGCTGACACTCTCTTGAAATGGTCGGACAGGACAAGGTCAAAATCAATAGTTTGTCCATGGTCGCGGAGGATCATGCCGAGTCCAAAAAGAACGCTAGAGCCATTTATAACGTGATTCGAGAATCACTGATATCCAAAATGGTATCTACAGATCGAAAGCTTCCTCTAGTCTACCTCATTGATTCGATTTTAAAAAATGTCAGGGGCAAGTACATTCCAATCATTGAAGCGGATGCTAGGCAATGGTTACCCGTGGTATACCATTCGTTACCCGATGACGGTAAAACCAAGCTGAAAAAGGTGTACAATCTTTGGAAAGATGCCGGAGTATTTTCCGAGGCTAGCTGGAAACTCATGGGCACGTGTTTCACAACAACGTCGGTATCCTCCTCCACGGACAACAACAACAACAACAACAACAACAATCACAATCCCGAAGCGAGACTACAATTAGAAAAGGCTGGCATAACGTATGGGGTACGTCACAACACTATATTAGAACTTTTCAGTTTTTCCCTTCATTCTTGTACCCATTTGGTGTCTCTCATAAACAAATGGATTTTTTCCCATGACCTCACACACTTGCAGAAAGATGGGGGTTTGATGCTCATGCCAAGACTACGAGAGTCCATGCAAACATTATTAGACGAAATTCAAAGTGATATTCAAAATGAGTTGGATAAAGTTTCGTTAGAGAGACTGGCAGTCATTGATCCAGATTTGTTAATCAAGATTAAACAAACCGCCGAAGATTCCTTACGGCATGGCGGAGGTGGGAACAGTTCGATGGCACATTCCAGCAAGACCTCACCGCTGGTCGAAGAAAAGCCGTCCTTTCTAGAAGACTTGAGGACACCAGAATTTCAACAACGGAGTTTGACATGGCAAAAGGTAAAGATAGACTACATGAAAGAATCTCATGATCTCATTGCCGCTCTTCGGCACGTGGTGATGGAAGTATCCAAGTCAGACGAAACCTACACTCAAAAGGAAGCAATCGACATGACCAATACTTTGGGAGCCGCGGGAGCCATGGCAGCAGTCCTAACGACTACGCTCGAAAGAATACGGGATGATGACAAGAAGAAAACAACTAAGGCATCCGTTTCATCCTCCGGAAACAAGGCGGGTAATTCTTCGGTTCACGCGGCTCGAGGATTCTTTTCCATTGACAAAAGCTTATTCACCAACGAAGGACTCAAGAAGAAAAACATGGCTGTCATCGGCTTGCTCTATGAAATTGGATTACCTTTTGTGAGTTTGTCGGATGGACGACGCTTTGCAACGCAGTGGGAACTTTCCAACCATTTGGATCATCTTTTCAAGAAAAAGTAAGTGAAAAAAATATGGATAATGCACCATTGGTATATATTTCCTCCACTCACCTGATCACTTTTGCGTTTACTAGTCAACTTGATAAAACAATAGCCAGTACGGAAGAGCGGGGCTGGTACTTGTCGGATTCCGTTTGGAGTGGAGAGTCGAAAGCATCCGAGGAAAACAAGAATCAGACTTTGGGTTCATCGGAAAACCCAGCATTGTCGGGCGCAGAAACAGACTTGGATCCATCATCATTCACAATGCCAGCAGAGGAAGCTAGAGATCATTGTGTCATTTGTGGAATCAACTTTAAAATGTTCTTTGACAATGATGATGGCATTTACATGTACCAGAACTGTCGGGAGATTGAAGTTCTGAATGACGAGGCAGCTGCTCAAGAAAAAGAAGATTTGTTCGTGCATGTCACATGTTGGAGGGCACTCGGTTCCCCAGAATCATTGACGGCGGATCAGACTCTGCAAGATTCGACAAGCATGTCCTAACATCTAGATTTACAAGCGATAGTATTCTCCCTTCATCATAATCAATTCCTTTCTACTCTCGACCATCAAGTATTGGCAGTAGAGTCCTGTAGATTTACAGTTAGGTATTATATTACCAGGTACCCTACTAGGTTTACCCCCATCTACTAGGTAGCTGGACACATGATGGGAACCCGGACAGTTGGAGTACCACCTCTCCCGTAGAAAAACGGCGTCACGTCGTCTTCGGGTACAAATCGCCATTGCCATCACCAAGTTTTGAAGTTTTGGTCATTGTCAAGATCTCCCACGAAAAAGCAACAACAACTACTACTACAGCAACAGCCATGATGATTTGCCAACGTTTTCAATTGTTTCATAGGACGGGGAAACGCTGTTTGCGAGGGTCTATGGTGGAGCGAATGTTCAGTTTCAACTTTGCCGGACCCAAAAGTTTGGACGAAATATTGAAAAAGGAATTGGTTGAGGACAAATCAGCCACGGAAGTTGCCGATGTTTGGTACACATATCATGAGAACAAAGTGCGTGCGTGTGTGCTCTGGATCAATTGCATCTGTACCTGTTGGTCTTGTGTGATACTATGGTGATCTGATACAATACTGCGGTCTTGTTGCCCGTTTGATTGATTGTTTCAGGAAAACGTTCTTGGATTGGTTCTAAAGGGAGAAACCTCCAAAGACTTGCTAAAACGAGCTGCTGCGAGGTGAGTACGGTGTTTACCTTTCTTTACAGCTAATGGAAGAGCCCATGGATGTCATGGGGGTATTCGCTGTTGTCGTGTTTTTCCATTTTTTATTGACCGTTTTCAAATTTTTCTACCGTTATAGTCCATTTTTTATACAGCCCGTGTTTCGAGATGATGGATATTTCATGTTGGTATCTCAATTTCAATCACCCTATCATTTCTTGATGGCCTATCTGGAAGATTTCAAAATGGATCCATCCCGTGCCCAACCACTGCTAACCTTTAGTGTCTTTGAAGATTATGCTTCCACCAAGGATATTACATTGGTCCGAGCCGATATATTGAATCGAGGTATTGCAGATGATGAAGGATTGAAAATTGTACAAAACATGTTGGATGGATATACCAACGATGAGGAATACATGTTGGTGACTGCCTTCAACAAGAAACCAGACACGTTTGATTTCGATGACTTTATTTCTCGACAAAATGAAAAATGGCGAGAGGGCAAACATGCCGATGTTGAAAATTAGACCTAGTGGCATTGTTGCTTGCCCAAGACGTATGAAAAGGAAAACAACTGAAGCGCCCAGGGTATGCACCCTGGGAAGCTACAACTTGGATTGTCAGAACTTGATCAACGTCCTCAAGATTTTCCTCGCATTTGTCCAGTGTAGACCTTTGAAGCATGTTTTCAGGTATTTCACACTTACAGATAGATATATACTGCCGTTAGTACTGCTTAGTCAAGTTTGACCCAGCACTAGGTGGGTCAAACTGGGTATGATTTGTAAGCGTTTCTCCCTATATCCGCACTAGTAGTAGAATCCTGTACTACCGGTAGTAAGTGACTCGTGGGCCAAGATTCAGCAGGGGTGTCTGTCTGTGCACCGACTTCACGTTACTCGTAGTAGCTCCTCTAAAAACTAAAAACTGAAACATCACGTCCGTGCACGAGCCATTTATTGTCATTTCGTTTCAAAAGGCACCAAGAACCATTGACGGGACCGACCGAGAAGTACTGATAAGAGTTGCACCACCCTCTTTACTTGACTGCCATGGCCAACTTGGACGATTTCTTACGGCTAGAGCTCCAAGGAAGTCCCTTGGAGGGCAAAACATCATTGGGCCAACCCACGCGCCCGACTGCATCTGGCTTGCAGTGGTTGACGGCACCCTCACAAGTGGCTGGTATGGCCTATCGTTGGACGGCTGGATCTTTGGAACGATTGGAAATAACAGAGAATGGGGCGACGGTGGTTTGTTCCTGTCGACTGGACGAAACAGCAGTTCAAATAACAGCCTCACCGGACGGTCGTCTCGTGGTGGTTGCCTGCATCGATGGCTCGTTGCAATGTTGGGACTCGACAGCATCGTCATTGACATTGCGGTGGTCCTTACCTAATGCACACTCGCACATTGTATCAGATGCTTCAGTATCTCCCTCCTCTGATCGCTCCCATGCCGCTGCTGCGTCGGGACCAATTCGATCCTTGTCCTTTTCACCCTCGGAGTATCATTTGGCCATGATCGACAACACAACTCTCCGCATTTATAATGCCGCATCGGTGCAACCTTCTGTTCTTACATCCATGAACGATGTTACTAGTACCGTGTGGTCCAGCACGAGTTCAACGGTAGCAGTGGGAAAGACGGATGGTTCCATTGAGATATACGAATTCTCATCGGATAATCTTCATTCGATTTCGCAACTTGGTTGTCCTACCGACGAACAAGGATTTTCTTGTACTCATCTAGATTGGACGGGTGAAACACTCATTGCTGGTTTATGTTGTGTGACGCCCTCGGATGATGAGCCGGACGACGATGACGAGGACGATACTGCCGAACATCAAGCCGCACTCTTTGCCACTACCATTACATCATCCCATACCGCGGGCGACTGGGATGAATTGGGTGATGTCGTGCCCTTTTTCTCTGTGCCAAAAAGTGGACGCCACGTCTTTTTCACTTCTATCCTCTGTTCGGCACAGAATTTGGCGGTGGTAGCCACAAACGTTGGCTCGGATGTGGGAGCCTTGGCACAACATGGTTCCAACTGGAAAGTGGTAGAATTTCAAGAAGGATTTGCAGCATCGACACCCACCGACGATGACGATGAATACTACTTTCCTGTAGGACTACAAGTCATACAATTACCAACTACTGGAGCATTTCGATTGTTGCTGGCAGCCACTGATGGTTCACTCTCGACCTTTTCCTTTGAAAATGAAAACAATCCCGATTGCTTTGCTGCGTCTATCTCCAAAAGTACTGCACCCCTACCGCAAGTACCAGTGGATGTTGTAGCATCTACCAAAAGCCAACCACAACAGACGGCAGAGTCGTTGGTACAACCACCAACCGAAGCAACACCACCAACCAAACCTTCCTCGTCCGCAGCCACCGCATTTGGTGCCTCATCCCTATCAGGAACGCAATCATCCTTTGGATTTGGAACAAATAGCACTTCTTCCTTTGGAGCGCCTACAACTTTCGGTTCAGGTTCGACAGCAGGTCTAACCTTCGGCAAGGGAACTGCCTTTTCGTTTGGATCGACTGGATCGTCTGGTGGTTTTGGTGTCACATCCACTCTGGGTGGAACCCCGACAATGACATCCACACCACTTACTCAACCTTCACCTAGCGGACCATCTTTTGGTGCTACCACCTTTGGCTCGGCATCATCACTCTCGACGACTCCTTCGGGAGGATTTGGTGCCCTTGCTGCTGCGTCTCAAGGAACTGGCATTTTTGCATCCAACCAATTCAATGCATTTGAAAGGCCTGCTACTAATGCGAATCCCATGACAGGTATGCCAGTAAAGCCATTGTTCGGAAGCAATACACCAAGCAAAGAAGAAACCAAAGACGTTCCTCCACCCATCATGACTCCCTCTACTACCATGGAAACCAAAACATACATCGACAAGCCTAGAGCTGTCACACCCACTGAATCCACAAATGCTGCTGATCCTTCCACCTCTACCAAAATGCCTGACATTGGTTCCTTGAGCGTAGAACAACCAACCACCACTAGCGCCCCCCTGACAGCCGCCGGAAAGAAAGCAATGCGAGTCTATGAAATTATCGACTCGACGAAAACTGGATTTCTACCTGCCGACAAGTTTGAAGATCTACTGGATGAGCTTGGGGAAGGCTTTCATGGCGAAGAACTCGACGCTCAGCTTCGACGCCTTGATCCATCCGGCTCGGGTAAAATTTCCAAAGCAGACTTCGTTCGATGGTACAATGCTCTCATCGAAGGCAGCGATGATGATGACGATGATGAAGACTACAACGATGAGGGGTCCTTGGATAGTGACGAAAGGGCAGAACGCGCGGAAGAAGAAGAGAAAGCGCGCAAGTGTTTTGGTGACCTCAGCACCACCGAGGACAATGGCCAACGTTTCATCCTGGTGAGCAGCATGGAAAAACTCATTACCAACCTTGGCAGTACATACGGGGAAGACGAGTTTGGTAAAGTACTGAAGAAGCTAAAGAAGCCCGGCGACAAGATTTATGAATCAGACTTTATATCTTGGTACATGGAGTGGTTGTTTGGTGATGATGACGGCTCTGATTTTGAAGATGATGAGGAGGACGAGGACGACAACAATGTTGCCGATGGCGGTCGTGCCAACCGCAAAGGAGCAAATGCGGCGCAACAAGACCTGAGCAGTCTATTTAAGGTTGACAAGGACAGCTGGAAGTGCGAAGTGTGTTCCGTTCGCAATGGCGGGGACAAGAAGAAATGTGTATCGTGCGAAACTGTACGTGCTGGGTTTGAGAATGATCCCGATGTGGCTGGAAGTTCATCTGTCGGCGCTGGGGGTACTGGTAGTAGTGGTATTGGCAGTAGCGGGTTCACGTTTGGTGTCTCGACAAGTGGTGCCATAGGAAGTGGCGGGTTTACCTTTGGTGGCGCTGCGGCGTTGACGACGACAACAACACCGACAACGACAACGAAGAAGGATGATGTGACTACCGGTAGCGAGAAGGCTGTCAGTGGGTTTACGGTTGGATCAGCACCCATAGGTGGATTTACTTTTGGAACTGGTACATCGTCCACGGATGGAGCCCAAGAAAGCAAGCCATCTAGTGGGTTTACATTTGGATTGTCATCGAGCAGTGGAGGTTTACCTTCAGGAGGAGGTTTCACGTTTGCAAGTGGACCAGGTTCGACTGTAGCACCGACATCAACCTCTGACCCAACAAAATCAACCGCTCCTGCTAGCGATGCGACGAAAACAACAACAATAGCCTCAAATGAGAGCAATGCCTTGTCATCAACTGCCTCCGAGCCTTCTGAATCGACAGTGAAGACGGCGAAGGCACCACTAGGTTCAGCTGCATTTCCACCAATGTCGGCGAAGGCTCCCACTCCGTTTGGTGGAGCGAAATCAACATCGCCTGCTAGCAGTTCGTATCCTCCGCTTGCCAGTAAAGCGCCTACGCCTTTTTGGACAGGCAGGAAGTGGTAACGCTCCGGCACCATCACCGTCCCCATTTTCTACCTCCACAACAGGCACTGTGGGTAGTGGTGCTACAGGCTCTTCTTCCACTTATCTGCCTCTATCAAGTACTGCACCAACGCCGTTTGGAGCGAGTGTCGCAACTCCATCGTTTGGGTCGACGGCGACGACAGGTTCAGCTGCCTTTCCACCAATGTCGGCGAAGGCTCCTACGCCGTTTGGTGGAGCGAAACCAACAACTCCTGCTAGCAGTTCGTATCCTCCGCTTGCGAGTAAAGCGCCTACGCCTTTCGCAAAGGCAGTGAGTGGTAACGCTCCGGCACCATCACCATCCCCTTTTCTACTGCCACAACAGGCACTCTAGGTGGTGCTGCTAGCAGCTATTCTTCCTCTTATCCGCCTCTATCCAGTTCTGCACCAACGCCGTTTGGAGCGAGTGCCGCAACTCCATCTTTTGGGTCGGCGGCGACGACAGGGTCAGCTGCCTTTCCACCAATGTCGGTGAAGGCTCCTACGCCGTTTGGTGAAGTGAAACCAACAACGTCTGTTAGCAGTTCGTATCCACCGCTTGCCAGTAAAGCGCCTACGCCTTTTGGACAGACGGGAAGTGGTACCGCTCCGGCACCATCCCCATCTTCTACCTCCGCAAAAAGCACCGTGGGTAGTATTGGTGCTACTGGCTCTTCGTCCTCTTACCCGCCAATGTCAAATACTGCACCGACGCCCTTCGGAGCGAGTGCTACAACTCCATCGTTTGGGTCGACAGCAAAGGTTGATACAGCATCATCATCATCGTTGCCGGCGGCAACAGGATCAGCTGCATTTCCACCAATGTCGGCGAAGGCACCGACTCCTTTTGGTGAGGGGAAAGCAGCAGCGCTGTCCTCCGCGTTCAGGGTCAGCAGCATTTCCACCAATGTCGGCGAAGGCCCCTACTCCGTTTGGTGGAGCGGAATGCTACAGCACCGTCCTCCGCGTCAGGTTCAGCTGCATTTCCGCCAATGTCGGCGAAGGCACCTACTCCGTTTGGTGGAGGGAAAGCAACAGCTACGTCCTCCGCGCCACGTCCAGCTCCGTTTGCACAAACACCCGCCAAGGCCTCCACTGCGTTTGATGACGCAGATGGACCAGTGAAAACTTCACGTAGTCAAATGCCCAACAGGAGCCCATCAAGAATATCGATAATTGAAAAACAATTCATGTTCTTGGCCGACAAGATGGACAAAAGCCGTGCGAAAATGGATGACATGCGAGATTCTGCAGGGAAGAAGTGCGAAGAAATGGAGCGAAAAATTAGTGAACTCGTTCAAAAGGTACAAAGGGCTAGAATGGATTTGCTTGGGTCTGATTCAAAGCTTGTGGAGCAAAAGGATAAGAGCATTTTTCTGCTGAGCCGAAAGACTGACGCATCGCGCCAAATTAACGAAGCAAAAAGGTTAATTGACTCGTACTCAAAGCAGGAAGGCGGGTCAGAAGATCTTGCTGAGAGGCAACCCCTTGATAGTGAATCTGAGCAGAATCGACGAAAGTTTGCTGTCGGTGCAAGGTCAATCAGTGACCAAATTTCGTTGTTGGAACGACGGCTCGACATTCTAAGCTCAGCAATTGAGTCACCGCAAGATGCAGCTCCTATTTTGGCATCCACAATGGAGCTGTTCACCAACACAAAGAAGTTGGATTTTTCCATCCGACGTGTGGAGAAAAAAATTGCAGAGAATTCGACTCCTTTCCTTTCCTTGGCGTCTGGTGGCTCCACCTACGGACTGAGCCCTAATCGGCCCAAGTTACGTAAGAGGGATAGGATCCGTCCACTTGCTTTGACATCCTCCAAAACAGCATATGCCACCACGAAGCAAATGAAAGTGGGCATGGTCAAGAAATGGGATGAAATCGAATCAGCGCTCCAGAATGAGGCGAACGAACCTTCGAAGTTGACACGTCTGACGGGTTTGTCTGTAGTTAGACCCACAACAAATCATGAACCGCAACTCCAAGACCGTCCATCAGGTCGAAGCCTGCTCTTGAGCCCAGCAAAGGAAGTCATGCCCACTCCGTCAGCCTACCTGGAGACTAATACGGCAACTGTCTTTTCTCCCCCATCAAAAGCAAAGGCGCGCGCAGCCTGGGATCAGGTATCCACCATCGATCAGAATCGAACAAATCATCTGTCATTCGCATTACCAGGAGACTTGAGGGAAGTGACAGTCTCTAACAAGGCACGAGAAAAGTTAGCGTCAATCGGGACAACGCCTGAAAAAGTGCAAGCAAACCTTGAAGTCATCAACCGTGACCAGGCCCCACGCACATCTTCGCGTCCCCAACAGTCCAAAATCCCCGAGAGGCCCCACGACGACTCAGGCAACCCATCAGATAGCATCAAAACGTCAATCCCTGGTGTCACGTCGAAAACATCAAACCATCCATCTCTATTCTCGACGAAACCAAAGGATGAAATCGAATCATTGAAAGCAACATCTGTTTCATCGTTTCCACCACTATCGACGATAGCACCAACACCCTTTTCGATGTCATCAAAGACAAGCGAAAGTGGAGACAAAAAACGCGGGGAAACAGGAGATTCATCGAAATCTGAATCAACGCATTCAACCAAATCAAGTCCTTCTCAACCCAAACGAGGGAATCTATCGTCGTTCGGCGATATGGCAGGGATTGGGAATGCTCTCGCCTTCGGCGAAAATCCGTTATCGAGGGGACCCTCTAGTTTCCCCCCGCCCAAACCGCCAAGTACTGTCACCAAGAGTTCCTCTCCGGATTACCAACAAATTTTGGGGTCATTTTATCAAAAGCACAATCCTTCCAAGCTCGGAGAAGTAGAGAAGACGCTGGAAAAATACAAGGTGAGTACGGTTTGGATCCATATGGTGAGAAATGCCCGCATCTCTCACACCAGTCACTTTGTTTAGGGCCGAGAGGTTGAAATGTTTACGAAGCTTGCAGCGAAGTACAATGTACCAAGTCCCTTGGATACGCCAGCTCCAACAGTTTCGCTTGGGGCTCCATCTGCTCAGTCCTCAACGTTTGGGGGTACAGGACCTTCACAGACCCCGCAAATACAGGCATCGCCTTTCGGAGGAGGCAGCCCTTCTCCGTCTCCTTTCCCGTCAACTGGCATTACTGTGAAAGCACCCACCGCATCACCCTTCGTTCAGGGTGGCCAAGCTCCGTCACCATCACCGTTTGGCACAAAATCAGTGTCTCCTTTTGGGAACTCGGCTACAACCAGTTCTCCATTTGGTTCTTCAGCTACGACGTCGCCATCGCCGTTCAGTAGCAGCACACCATTCGGATCTCAACAAACGCCATTTGGGGCTCCTGCACCGTCCCCGATGCCAAATCATGGAGGCCAACAGCAGACTTTCCAGGGTCGGAGCCCACGTGATCTGCTTTTCTCCTTCTATCAACAGAAGAATCCAAGCAAGATATCGGAGGTCGACAAACTACTTGACAAATATCGCGGGAATGAGGAGCAAATGTTTCGTAATCTTGCAAAGAAATATCAATTGGATCCATCGGTCTTCGGACTACCGGCAACGAGCAATTTTGGAACTTCCACCGGAACTGGCGCTACAGGAGGTTTCGGATCCTCAGGCGGCTTTGGACAACCCTCTGCATTGGGTGGTACCAGTCCTTTTGGGCAGACAAGCGGTGGTTTCGGACAAACCTCAACCCTTGGTGGAGGAAGTGCGTTTGGTTCGTCGTCTTCTTCTTTCGGCGGAACTTCTAGCTTCGGTGCTCTTGCATCAAGCTCAACTCCTTTCGGGTCGCCATCCGGTGGTGGTTTCGGATTTGCTGCTCCATCAACCTTTGGAGCACCCTCAAGCAGCGGATTTGGAGGCCCTTCGCCGTTTGGAGCACCTCGACGATGATTGGTTCCAACTTCGAAGGGAAAGTTTATTTGGTATCAAAGCGTCGTCTATTCCAGCATGAAAGTGTAACGTCTTATCCTTTGAGATCAGTCTTGACTATTAACAGTATATAAACACTTTGTAATAATAAAAATGAAATTCTGCTACAGATAGAGGATTAACCATCATGGTATATACAATACCAAAGTTGACGCATATATGCCATCTTTTGCGGCACAGCCATCATCCGTTCAAACCAAAGGATGAGTGTCAGGGGCATTGAAAAGGATGCGGCTCTTTGTTGCTCTCTTGCTATCTAGAGAGAATTCATGAACTATCGTAGATTTAGCCTGCTCAAACAATTTCCAATCTACCGTCATCAAGCTGGGGAGATCACAGATAGTCATGGCAGTGCCCAGTCCAGAAGTCACGGATATTCCAACATGGCACCCCATGATGGAATAAATGTCGTGTAGTTAAGTTGAACCAATCCATAGATCTCTTGGCGATCAATAACGGTATGGAAACATTGGCCTTTCCAGAAACTATTTCTTTCCCACATCAACTGCATCGTGGTCACATATTGCTGCCACGAAACCAGCAGAGAATGCGCTATGGACAAACTGCTACCAAGCCACCATCTCCCCCTGGATACCTCGTGGTCACGGAAACGTTACTGTGGAGTGCATGCGACGCACCTATCTTGGCGTTTCCGAGAATATTCGCACAACAAAGAAGTGTCTCGGAAAAAAAGGACTCGCCATGTGCACGATGGGTCACGCATTTTGGAAAACCTGAAAGTTTTCCATGTCATCTCTGATTCTATAGAAAAGGGTGACAAGTAAGCTTGTGTCTTGAATGATGCCACTTGTGAGACCTGCAGTTACCCGATTTTCCGTAAAACAAAAAAAGTAGAATGGCGGTAATGAAAAATGAGATCGATGACGAAAAAAAGGTAAAATAAAAGATACACCTGAGGAGAGTCGAACTCCTGGCCTCCCGCGGACTCGCTGCTTAAGCTGTGAAGCGGGCGTCATAACCAACTAGACCACAAGTGCGTGTCAGGAAATGGTGAAATTTTATAATTATCAACACTACAAAATTGCACAATCCTTAATCTTCTTCCCTTGACTGCAAGTGTTTGGACCTGGGCTAGCTACCTTGCCCCACCATTGCAGAAAATAGATGTGAAATAATCAAATATGCGCCAACTTGTTCGACGGTATATTGGTGGGCGTCTTTTCGAGTATTATTCTCAGCCAGCGGATCGGGTGGTTGGTCGAGCCTCGAGTGCCGAAACGGCAAGACTTGCATCGTCCTTGGGTGAATGGCATTGGCGTCGATTATTGCAACGATATTATGAGGAGCGAGAGGGACATTGGTTAACACCCGTGGAACTCTTCCAGCCTCATTTTTCACGGATTCTTGCTGATTTTAGTTGTCGTGCTGTCGAATTGGCCAGGAACCAAGGTCCCACGCCTCTCACGCCTAGCGATAATTCATCTTGGGAAATTGTGGAATTGGGTGGAGGAAGAGGAACCAATGCGAAACTACTCTTGTCGTACTTGCAAGAGTACAAACCCGACCTCTATCAACAACTCAAGTATACTCTTGTGGATTCTTCGCCTTCCTTGCATCGACTACAACAAGACGTTTTGAAGGATACCGAACATGCCGATCATGTGGAATTTCGATTGGTGGATCTCATGGATGTTGCCGACAGTAGGTACGTCGAAAGTTACCGTTCCGTTCCACCATTCTAGAACCGATTCGAGGATGATTCTGATCACAGATACTATATATTATGACCAAAGCACTAGCCTGTTAGACGCATCGGATACTCCGACAGTTGTATTGGCCATGGAAGTCCTCGACAACCTACCACATGACAAGGTGAGAATGGGGTCTCGCAAACAATTGCAACAAGCAGTGATTTGTAGACAAAAGACAAATGGTATCGACGAAGAATCATTCATGCCTCTGGATGATCCACTTTTGGCAAAAATCATCCGAACCGTTCCTTCCTATGTAAATCCAAAGTACCCCACATGGATTCCATCCGTCGCGTGCGGTATCATCGAACATGCGATTCGTCAACGACCGAATCTTGGTCTAGCCTTTGCCGACTTTGACTGGTTGCCGGCACCCGACTTGATCGAACCTGGAAACTCCAGGCGGACAGTATGGGGGCAGGGTGAACCAATCATCACGGACATGAATGGAGTGGACTATGAATGCTATTTGAATGCTCCTCCGCATTGTGATATTTTGTTTCCAACTGATTTTGACAAGCTTGGATCGTTTGCCAAGCGATCCATAGAATCCATGAAGCGAGTGGGTCATGTCCAGGTGGAAAAGCAAGCCGATTTCTTGCAACGGTACGGATCAGTTCACGTGGAACAAACCAAGAGTTGGCTGACTGGCCACACACCCCTGTTGCACGATTTTGTCAATTGTTCGGTGTTAACAATAACGTCGACAAAGTCTAGCAATCAGTAATGACTACCATGACTACACAAGCAGCTATGCTAGCGATGATTAGATCCACTTCTTTAAGTTTATAATTCTTTTGGCAAAGATATTGTCGCCGTCTTCGCGTCGCTACACTGGCAGGGAAAAATAATTGCACCACAACATCCATTAGCCCCCTGCTAGAAGACGCTATAGTATTGGAATAGAACATGGCAGTTGTTGACCCGTAACAAAGGAGGGTTCCAAGATAGTTCAGATAACTACGGTAGGAATTGGTTTGAATGTATATATTGGTTGGTGCTGCAAGTGCTGCTGTGGAGGCTTCTCAGTCCCGAATCGACAAGTTATATTGTTTTCCATGTTACTCGATCGATGTATGTATACACAACGAGTAACAATCCATGACGAGTCTTGACAAGGAGACTATCGATATCTCTGTCCCTTTGTGTTTCCACCCTGTTGGTGGTGTTGGTTATTCGAGCGATTCATGCCATTACCATTAGAACCATAGCCTCGTTGTTGTTGCTGTTGTTGTTGTCGATGTTGTTGTGATGGCGGCAAACTTCTGGCTCGACTACCATCGTTATAGCCTCTCGACGTTTGTCTTCCTCGACTTTGTTGTTGTTGTTGTTCTTGAAGCTGCCGTTGCAATTGTTCCGCTCTGCGTGGGACAAGAAGATAGAAAATGCATTAAAAGTGAGTTACCATGTCGCTGTAAAAAAATATCCAGACAAGTACGGGTAGGGTGGTTTCAGTAGTTTGGTCATAAAAAAATACGTACACTGATTCTGCTTCGGCTCGTCCAATCTCTTGCTCGGCCAATTCTGGATCATCACGACATTGAAAGACATTGGGTCTTGAACATTGAAGACCGGAATGTCCCTCATTCCCACAGTTGAAACAAAATATTCCCTTGAGACCAAAAAACCATTTGAGCGGTTTGCATAAAAAGTGCCCGTGTTTTCCACATTGCATACAAATCGCCTTGCGCATGGCATCGGCATTTCCTCGATAGTTGTAGCAAGAATTACGATGATGACCACTTTCAAAGCAAATGC
This sequence comes from Nitzschia palea, assembly GCA_019593585.1. Lineage (NCBI taxonomy): Eukaryota > Bacillariophyta > Bacillariophyceae > Bacillariales > Bacillariaceae > Nitzschia > Nitzschia palea. Next base: position 34,636 of record SWEM01000012.1, on the reverse strand, counting down.
CACAGAATAATCGCCTTGGTAATCCTCGTTGCGCTGTACAGTCTCGTACGGAATGTCCCACACATCCACAATTGAAACAAATCATTTTATGATCACAGCGCTTATCGGAATGCTCCAAACTCCCACAGAGGATACAAGGTCTTGGCTTGGGAGGATTGGTACAATCCGATTCATAGTGTCCTACTTGTCCACAACGAAAACACACGGTAGAAATGTCCTTTTCCAACAGTCGATTGAGCAAGGATCGTTGGGCGTTGCCTCCACCCGGGGTCGAGGCCGAGGTTGATTTTGGTTTTTCACTGGCCAGAGATATTCGAAGCTTGCGACCACCCAATTCCTTGAGCTTGTCCACGCATTCTAGCGCCTCATCCTCGTGCTCAAAGGTCACATAGGCACGACCTGAATTGAGCGACGAATTGTCCTTGTCCATGATCAACTTGACTTCTAACAAGGGACCATACTTTTCACAAGCCACCCGCAAGAGTGCTGCGTCAGTAGTATAGGCCATGTTGGTAATCTTGAGTTTGGTCCATTCACTCGCCCTTTTCTTTTTGGAGGAACTTGCCACTATTGTTGTTGCGACATCCCCTTTATCATTATCATCATCGTCCTCATCATCACTGTCAATGGTCGTGGTGATTTGTTGCAAATCAAATTGTTCCTGTTTGACTCGCTGTCCAAAAGCTTTCAAATGCTCATCATTGAGTGGTATCGTCTCGGGGGCCTGCATAAGTCCCTTGGGTCGATCAGGATCGAATAGTCGTGCTGCCCATTTGGAAAGGCGACTCTTGGCATGCTCGAGCAGTTGGGGGTCGACTTGTGTGGCCTCACTACGAGCTCGTTTCGACGGACGTTCGTATTCTCCTTCGGTTGCATTACTGCTGGCACGGCTACTGCCGAGTTCCATGGACTCTTCCTCGTTGGTAATCATTACAATATAATGCAACAACTGAAAGAACACACTAGCAATACGCAAGTGGACAGTGAAGTTGATAGTTGACGTTCCTTGCCTCACTGTCAATGAGAGATGGAAAAATGCGCACCGCTACAAAGGGCAAGAATTGACCTCTTTGACCACTTTACATTTTCGGATCCATTCGACTGCACCAGAGTCTACACCTACCGACGAAGTCGTCCCTGGTGGCTACCGGTAGTTGTGCACAGTGTAGTTAGTGGCCATCAATGCTATTTTCTCAATTCATATTCGTACCTGGTACACGAAAGGATACAACAGTGAAGTACAAGTACTTTTTGTCATCGGATGACTCCCGTTGAAGTCCGTAATACCGCTACAATACTTTTATACTGCTAACGTTAGTAGTAGTTAGAAGTTAAATTCGTCATCCTGGGAAAGATCCAACACGGTTCTCTTGGCCGGGGTTGTTGGAGTGGTAGGTTTAGCCCCGGTGGACTTTCTTCGACGAGAACGAAAAGGACTACCGAGAGAAGTGATACTACCCAACACGGAAGGGGATGGTGATTCGATTCGGGGTGTGCCTTGGTCCTTGACCGATGGGGCAGTATTTGTCGCGACTTTTCCCTCTGATGCCACCTTGACGGAACGCCGTCCTTTTTTGGCAAGAGGTTTGTCAGGCACCAATTCCGAATCGTCACTTATATTGATTATGTCAGCATTGTTTTCTGCGTTGGAATGTTGCGAGGTGTCATCTTGTGTCCCTTCACTGACTCTCGCCCTTGCTCTCTTATTGCCTGAAAGGTTTGACTGTAAAGACGCCGCTTTTGTTTTGTTATTTGCCGTGGTTTTCGCTCTGGGTGCCGCTGACTGGCGACGGGCAGAAACCTTGGGTTCGTTCGGTTTTGCCGCCCGACCTCGTGTTTTCGATTCCTCTGGTGCCTTTTGAGTTTTGGACAATGGTGTTGTGACTGATCGACGATTCGTTGTGGTTCGTTGTTTCTTGGCAGTTGGCTTTTTTGCCGGTGCCGGTGCCGGTGCCTCGCTATCGTCGTCGTCCTGCTCCTCCTCCCCTTCGGAGACTGACTCTGCTTCGGATGAATCGACCTTGTATCCTTTAGAAGCCCCGGACGATCGTCGTTGATTCTTTCTGACAGGCTTTGTGACAGGCTTTGTATCAGTCGTTGTCTTGCCCACTGATGAATTGTCCTCCGAAAGCTCGATAGGATCTTCCTTTCCACTACCTCCCTTCGCTGTTCGTTTGTGGATGCCTGTTGGCTTGGTCGCGTCATTGCTCGCTGTTTCCGTTTCCTCCTCAGTGCCACTAGTCTGGTCTTCTTTGTACATCGGCTTTTTTGTGGATCCGCGAGGAGTTCTCGTAGACAATCGACGCTGGGAAGTGGAGACAACCTCCTCATTGTCTTCCTCTTCGTCGCTCATTGCAAGGATTTCCTTGTCAGATGACGACGCTTCCTCGATAGGATCACTACCTTGTTTTGATGTTCGTTTGCGGATACTTTTTGGCTTGGCCTCGTCATCGTTCGCTCCTTCCGTTTCCTCCTCAATGTCACTAGTCTCGCCTTCTTTGTAACTCGGCTTTTTCGTTGATCCGCGAGGAGTTCTTGTAGACAATCGCCGTTTGGAAATGGGGACAACCTCTTCATTGTTGTCCTTGTCGTCGCTGATTGCAAGGATTTCCTCGTCGGAGGACGACTCTTCCGATACGTCTTTTTGCTGACGAACAGACTTCTTGTTAGTGTTGCTAGGCTTCTTCTTGGATGGTGGGACAACTGGTTGACTTTTCTTGGTTGACGGATTGGTCTTGCGTTTAGTTGCCTTTTTCTTGTCATTAATATCATTGCTTTCGTCAACGGAACCTTCAGATTCATCTTTGGATGCTCCTTTTCTAGAGGCTTGTCGTGAAGGTGGTTTGGATGGTTTGGGGGCATTGGCGTTGTCTGTTGTCTCTTCCTTGTCACTGGTATCCTCGACATCACTATCCACTAAATCAACAGCATACTTCTTGTTATTCGACGAAGCTTGTCGTTTCGGGGTTGAGCGTCCTTTCATCACTTCAACTTTCGTATCATTCAAGTACTCATCATCGTCGTCAGAGGAGTCGTCGTCCTCGTCATCTAGAGGGAGTTGTTTTGGCGTTTTGGACACGGAGGCCTTGGGAGTAGTTACATCCTTGACGAGACGGCTAGAAACTTGCTTGTCGCCCATGACGTCTCTGGTGAGGATAGGTACATTGGATGAAGGAAGAGCGGTTGTTGCCTTCTTCTTGCTTCCTTTCCAGAGTCCATCTATAGTTCGATCTGATCCCCCATAATGAATCGGTGAGTCGTCGGCCTGCGATGTAGTGGTGGTTTCCTGCGGTGCTTCTTCTGATATTGTCTTGTCTTGATCTCCCTCCGTCTCCCAATGAGGTGCTCCAAACACAATCGCAGACGAAAAGATTCCCTACACAACACACCTGGATGAGAAAGGCACCAGTTTGCACGATGACTATGCCGATCCATTCCATTACAACGTACCTTGCAAGCGACCGTCCCTTTTTTACGCGCCGCACAATTCAACCACATGTATTTGGACGAAGTGTGGACCTTGGATCCCGGAAATACCAAGGATTTACGGAGAGCTGGAAAAGATATTTTAAGTTTCGGATGAGGAGTCGTCAACCCTTCCAGGTTTCCAAATTGCGGTATGGTTGGCTTGTGGTTGGTTGCTGCTGCCACCGACACTTTTCCTGGTTCGTTGTCGTCATCGGACTCGTCTTGATTGGTGTTTCCTTCCGCAGGCGACAACGACCTTGGCGGATCCTCGGAATCTTGTGTTTGCGTGAGTACCGGTAGTGGTTCTTCCTTGGCATCGGCACTGGCCCCACCAGTTGTCGTCGTCGTCATCGTCGTCGTCAATACTGAAGAACTCGCGTTGAGTGGCTTGAAGCTGAAATTCCCTGGTAATATCAGCAGATATCGACCCTTCTCCTTGGCAATGCTCGGAGCTAATAATGCTTGTTTATTAATGTGAATATCCTGTCCACTGCAAAGCTCTTGCAGCAAGGACCCTGGCGTGAGGGCGGATTGTTCCGATGAAAACTGCGGCGGTTGCGAAGCCACGGGCCAATCGTTCGGTAACGGCGTGGAACGTGGACGAGGATTGGTCGTCGTCAATCGATGAACTTTGACTTTGGAAGACATGGGAGTAGTCTTCTTTTTGGTACTTGTCGCAGAAGGTGCCATCGTGGTTTGTTTTGACTGGAATGTGTGTTCATGCAAAAAATGACACGATGCAAGACTTCTCGTAAAAACCATGTCGGTGGCACTAGTGGACATGGGGTGCGCCAAATTTTTTGTCCCGCGTCGGGCGAACCGTACATTGATATCCGTTGCATTCGGTTTTGCGCGGCCTCTCACGTTTACAGGAAAACTTGGGATTCTTCGAGCCCCGTTGGAAACGACAACTATCAGAAAGGGCCACTACGTTTTGACACTCTCACACACAATACTTGCAAGTTTCCAAAAGTTCTTGTTGCTCTGTTGTTCCGTACAAGAGTGCAGAGGTGAAAAAGTCGTTCTCGCGCCAAGCAACATCATCACCACTGATGGACGGCCCCGCAACAACAAGAACAACGGGGAGTCGTGAAGCACAGGGTCTTCATCCCATTTCGGAAATGGGAGGAAAAGTTCAAATGAGCCATCAGACTCATCTCGCTGATTTGGAATGCAAGAAGGCTATTCGCCAATGTGACGAAGCGAGAGCAGAGTTTTATGTCAAATATTGTTGTGTAGGATCCTCGCAGGAAGACATTGAGACTGCACGGATTTGGTTTGAAGCATGTATGGAACACGCAAAAGATTGCTTCTCGAAGTTCCGTACTTTGTTGCATCAGGATCAAACTCGTCATCGTCCCCACTGCAACGAAGAAGCCATGAGAACCAACTTGTATCACCAGAGTTTCCGCGCTGTGTCGTATTACAACATGTCCGTGCCCACCCATGACGACCGCAACAAAGACATATCCAACTTGCGTAACAACAAGCGCAGAAAGCTTCTTTAGCTAGCATTTGGGCAAATTTTGGATTGACAAAATTCTGTTAACAGCAGGCGCACATCATGACAGTGAACAATATTCCGTGGGTAAGCTGCAGTAGGATGATCATGATACAACTACATGTAGTACTTGTATCACCAGTTCAGTGCCTGATCACAGCACGAAACCCCCATCTGTGTATGCTTTTTACAATCTATTTCGATTATCATGTGATAGGCCAAATTAACCACAGTAACCAATGGCCTAATTCTACTCGTAGATCAATCAATCAATACCTGGGAGCCCTACCCGCCGTTTCTGGCCAGGACTAGCAATACGATTTACGATTCCCACATTTTTGGTGTTCCAGGTATATGGTAGAGAAACTGTAATCGTGCCCAAGTCTCCGTGAACTAGGATATCCGTTGTGATCGGACTTGGTCCCGCACGTGCGTTCAGAAAAACTTGTCTTTCGAGCCAAGTCGTAGATAGATGACAACGAATAGGAGGGGCCACTTTCCTAACAAACGGCTCTTCTTGAAGTTTCCAGCATCATAGTATTGACGACGAAGAAATGACAATCATCGAAACAACAACAACAACAACAACAACAACAACAACAACAACAACAACAACAACAACAACAACAACGGAGAGTCGTGGAGCAGGGTATGGGGCCTCCCAATTCGGAAAATACTGGAGGAGGAGTTCACATAAGCCATCCGCCGTCTCTTTCTCGCAGAAAAAAATCGATTGTGCTTGGAGCGAATGTCAGGAAGCCAAAGACGCGCTGAATGAGGTAACGAATAGAGGAGGATCCGCCAAAGACATCAAGGTCGCATGGATTGACTTTCAAGCATGTATGCAACGGTGTTGGTCTGGAGGATTTTCATCGTCGTCGTCGTCGTCATGAAGAAATATCCAACATGAATAAATGTCTTGTGGCTTTGAATCACCGCATGGCTGTGCTGAATCAGGAGTATAATCAGATGGCAAACAACATGAGCAATGGGATTCAAGTCGATCCACAATGTTGAGGAGGATGCAAGTACTACTACTGTAGCACTGCACATCGACAGTTTCAGCAACTGAACAATGATGATGGCTCTTCACTCATATAAAATCCAGTATCGTCCTTTCGTCACAACAGTATCTATGGTCTGGTCCAACTCAGTCGGCTTGACTGTGGTTTGTGGTTTCACCCTTTCTGTTGTGACTTGTATTCGTTGTGATCGCCGTCAACACGCTATTGGGAGAACCTTTCTATTGTGCTTGGTATGAAGCCCAGGCCAGGTACAAGTACTAGTGGCGTAAGATAGTACAAGTACATCACTAGGTACCTTCGTCAACACTCTCATCATTTCATCCATCAAATAATTCATCGGCATGCTCTATACTGCCTTGCTCTTTGGGTTTGTATCTTGTATCCGTAGTGACCTAGTCCGTCACTATCGTCAAGTCGGTGGAACCAACACTTGGATGCCTCGCCGCCCTATGAGTGCATCTATTCATAATAAGGATCCCGATGTACAACTGTTTCAGGAATGGCTTCAACACTCCGACCTGTCCTTTCATTCATTCAATGAAACCACGGCAACCAATATTCGTTCTTGTCTCTTGACATGGTATCGACAACATCGTCGGAAATTGCCGTGGAGGGGGGATCCACCTCCCTATGATGGTAGTACAGCTGGGATCAACACCGCTAACAACGGTGGAACTGGTAGTAGGAAAAAGGCCTCCACGGCATCGTTGTCTAAGACCACAAAAATTACCAATTTCTTTTCATCCAACAAGAATACGTCCAATGCTACTACTGCTGCGCCGATCACAACAATGAGCATGTCCGAATCGTCCATTGTCATGCCAGTGTCTGCCTATGGTGTTTGGGTGAGTGAAATCATGTTGCAACAAACCCGGGTCGAAGCTGTCATTCCCTATTGGATTCGGTGGATGACTTCCTTTCCAACCGTCCATGATTTGGCCGCGGCCACGGAAGATCAAGTCAATGCCCATTGGGCTGGTCTTGGATTTTATCGTCGAGCACGACTTTTACATCAAGGAGCCCAATTGGTGGTCAAGGACTATCAAGGAGAATTGCCCAGAACCGTTGATGGCTTGTTAAAGATTACTGGCATTGGCCCGTACACGGCATCCGCCATTGCCTCTATTGCCTTTCATGTGTGTGTTCCTGTAGTCGATGGAAATGTGTGTCGGGTCCTCAGTCGCTTGACGGGAATTGCCAATCACATCAAGGCACCAGCCCTCAAGGATAAGCATGGATGGGACTTGGCCAATCAGTTGGTACAAGGATCGGATTGTGCGGGAGAAATCAATCAAGCATTAATGGAATTGGGTGCAACCTACTGCGCTCCTTCGGGAACGGGAATCGATCCAAGAGATCCTCTCCAAGACTTTTACTTTTCGACACGGATTGCCAATGCCTATCATACACTCATTAACAGTAAGGGAAAGCCGACCCTGTTACAACGAGTCTCTGTCCCCGACGCGTGTCAGTGTGGTGTATGTGATTCGAATGGAATTCAATCCGTTCTAAAGGAATTGGACCAACGGATTCTGAAGGATATGAGTGTTGATGATGCACGAAAACAGGGCCATGTAATCTTTCCTCTGGATCCCCCCAAAACAAAAAAGAGAGAAGAAGACTTGGCCGTGGGAGTTTTGGCGAATCATCATGGTGGAGAGGTGTGGTGGTTGTTTATCCGTCGCCCACAAGAAGGCTTGTTGGCGGGCCAGTGGGAATTCCCATCCGTATGTATGGAAACCCGACAAGAAGGTGAAGAAAACTCTGAAAACCACGACGTTGATCAACGACGCAAAAGGTTGACCAACTATCTTGACAGTATCGTCGCAAATGGGAATCCAAGCCGGTGGTCCGACAACGTAAAACTCAAAACCGTCAATGTGGATCCAATAGATCATGTCTTTAGCCACGTCCGACACATCATGTGGTTGGAATCGGCAGTTTTGAACGTTGACCTGAAGGTAACAAACTGGACTACCATGGATGGACGAGAGGTACGATGGATGCGAGAAAAAGATTGGAAGAAAGTTGGAATCACATCTGGTGTCAAGAAGATTCTCAAGGTTGTCCAGTCCCACCATGGTGACAGCGCTGGTACTGTTTCCACAAGAAAGAGAAAGCGATAGCTGTTTCCATCTTTCTGGTAGTTGTCTCGAATATGTTATGACCCTACAATAACAAACTCTCTCAAAGTGATTGGGCTTACTGTTAGTCCTCAGTTATTGGTTTCACACCAAGCTGGTTCCGCACTTCCTCCACAAGTCGCAAGTTCCACAGGGTCTCCTCAAGTGTGTATTGTGGTACTTCCTTCTTGCCGATGGCAATGCACCTTGCAACAGCAGCAGCCTCGTATATGAAACCAGCCGAATTTGGATACATGAAGCCACCAGCTGCCTTGATCTCTTCGGTATCCTCGGGCAATGGATACTCAAAAATCTCCTCCCGGTTTACTTCACCGCGACCATGTGCCTTTAGCTGGATGCTAACTTTTGTTGGACAGTGACTGGGCGTTTCAATCTTCAGCCTCCCCTTGCTCCCCACCACAGAAGTTTCTTCTGCTGTCTCACACGTGAAACCAAAACTCAAGCAAGCTATTCCGGCTCTACATTGGAAAAGTCGAACCCATCATAAGAAAATTGACGTGACATCACCAAAGAATCCTACCGTGTCAAGCATCGTACGTACCCTGGGAGCTTGGGACATTTGCCATCATGCGTGGTCCCTGTTGGCGGAAATGAAATAATCATGGCACCCTGAATGTCAACACCAGTAGCTTCGTCCTTTTGTCCTACGACCTTTATTGATTCAGGGGGGTTCTTGAAGCATAGCGTTGCCGCTGCGATGGGGTAAGGAGCTACCAAGAATGACGCACCGCCACCAAGCTTACGGTTGTAGAAAAATGAAGATGGGTATTCTTCATGATCGGCCGCATAAAAATTAAAATCAGAATACACTTTTGAAATCTCGCCCAGGGCTGGCTCTTGTGTCGCGGATCCCATCATCAAATCGCGAGCTTTTTGTACTGCTGGAAAGAACCGAGTCCACATGCCTTCCATAATGAACAAGTTCCTTCTTTTGCCAATGAAATCAAATATTCTCCATCTGCCAAGGAACATGCAAACGGCTTTTCGACGAGCACATTTTTATTCGCCATCAGACACCTTGTCACGGTTTCTCGTCGAAATGAATGGACGTTTCCAATGTAAACAATGTCAATTTCTGGATTTGTCAACATCTCGTCGTAGGTCCCATCTTGAAATACATCTGTGAGAAATCAAAATATCAACCATCTTGGTGGCATCTGCATGACACGCACGTACAATAGTTTCTGATACCATGCTTATTGGCAAATGTTTTCGCACTTTCGAGATTTCTGGCAGAACATGCCACGACTGATTGCGTTTGTAAATGCTTGAGAGCTTGCGTGAAATCATGAGAGACTCGCCCGCAACCCAACATCCCCCATCGCAGCGGTGGGCACACCAATGGGTCTGTTAAGGAGGGGTCATCGTACGGTGGAGGGGGGACCGAGATCACCATTTTTGGATTCACAGAGACCGTAAAATGTACAAGCAACAAAGGCACCGATAGATGATAGATTCCAGGAAATCTAAAAAGAGTGCCATGCGTTGGTTTGGTTTACTACCGGTAGTATGGTTTATGGTTTATGCGAATGACGTACATATGTCTGCCTGTCAGCCGTTCTGGCATACAACCATCGTAGCCTTCCTCCAATCACCCGCAAACCCCAAAAGATGGGCGATGACATGTCAAAAAGAATCGCTTCTTGCGCACTCACTTTCCACGAAGACCGACAGAGTGATCAACCCTGTCTATAACCGACTACTTTCCATAGACAAAAAGGAGATTCTCTTCATCACCAAATTGAATAAAAATGGCCCGACTTCTCTTGTTTGCACTCCTCTCGGGAATCCAATACTCGAGTTGCTGGATTTCTTCGATGAATTTCGTCAGAACGGCTACATCACTTCAAGCATCAACAATGTCTGGGAGCATACATGGACAAAACTCGTGTTTCTTACCCTTGAAGCAGCTGGACCAAGACTTCTACGCTCCGAGGATTGTACAGGTGAGTGGATAGGGGCCAAAGGGAGTATTTGAAAAGAGTTCGATTTCTGTCTCATCTGTCATTATAGATCGCTGGTGCCTACCCTGGACTTTCAAAAGAAGAGCTTCTAGCGGTAAAATCAGAGCCATCTCCGGAACCAGGGCAATGGAGTTACGATTTTAGTGATCCAGAGGGACCTCAACTCGGCACAGTTGCGATAGAAGGCGATATCGTCGTTGCTGCGGCCGAAGATCCTGTTGTTATTATTGCTGAGCACACTGCGCTGAATGTTCCGTTACCTGAAGTGATCAAGGATCCAGTAGATCTAATTGTGCTGGTTGATCGAGCACAAAATCGATTTGCCGAACGTAAATTTCTGGTGGTTGATGTTCCTGGAGTTGGGATCACTATTGCAGCATATCTGACAAAAGCAGATCTTCCACCAAACGGCGAAATCTTAGGTCGTGTCGTTCTCTGCCAGGTCCCTTGGCTGCCAAGCATGAAGCCCACAAAGTCTGGATTCATGGAAGTAGACGAATATTTCTAAATCGCTCTATGAATGGGCCTACTGCTTCGAACTGTAATTACCCCATGTGTCCAATTGCTCCTTTCCCGTCACAATTCACCAAATACGTAGATCCTGTAGATATGTTATTGATAGTGCATAGGAACATCAGTTCGATGCCATGAAAAAGCTGCTAATAACGGGAGTAGGATTAACAGTACTGTACATAAGTTCGTCAAACGTGCTAGAGCTTGGTGGATTTGATGGTCATAGTAATCAATCCGAACCGAAGGAAAGCAGATAGCCATGTACTATAGGCATATGCTTTACCAGGTACTTCTTTTATGCGCTGTCAAGACATCAGAAAGCTCGAAAAATCGAAACAAGTCAGGTGTAACAAATCCGAACCCAGCTATTGCTGACGGCATGATGACAATGCAAATTGTGGTTCCTTTAAGTACGTCGAAAATGCTCGATGAGCGATGAAAGGATAATTTAGAGTCTGTCATTCTTCCAATATGAGAGTACATCAAGCGGCAAGCCGCGTTCAATGAGGACCAATGACAGACTGAAAAGTACATATCTTGGTCTGCCATTTAACCTCATGGTTCTGAATGACACATGCGTCTACGTCACTTCGGTACCCGGGATCTCATTTTGGAGGTAGTTTATTCCTACCAACGTTTCTTCTGGAATCGACAAGTTGAATTGCGACCAGATGGCATCTGCGCAATGCTTCTCCAAAAATGTTCCTCCGATGCCATCGCACGAGTTTGATTGGTCCACTGGGCTCGAATGTTGCATTCCGATCCAAGTCGCAGCGAACTTTGGGAATGTTTACGAAAGCGGAGACACTTTTCCCCATCCGGGAGAGACTTCCCCGAACCGATTTGGGATGTGACGATTTGCTGATGCAAACATTACGTCGATTGCCACTCGAGTTCACAAAATTCGAGCACGGAGCGTTTGTGCAAAAATTCACCTGTCAACTTTTGCGTTTTTGTCCACCATGACTTCGATTACAGAACATGCCATCACTGAAAACCCAGATCGTAAGCGCAAGCAGGACGATGATAGTACTGAAGAGGGCAAGGACTCACTGAGGCCACTCAAGCGTGGACCCATCACAAAGGCTCGTGAGATTCGGCTTGAGCAAAATAGGAAAGCTGCTCGTGAGTCGCGTCGTCGTAAGAAGGTCATGATCGAAGAGTTACAGCGATCCGTTGTGTTCTTTTCTCGTGCCAATAATACATTGAAACATCAGAATGATGACCTATCACGGTTGATGATGCAAGCACAAGTCCAGGTTGCTGCTATTGAAGGACAACAAGCGTCTGGTGTAGCTGCACGTCAGCCAACCAATGAAGTGAAGACTGAACCTCAAGTTCACCAAGCAAACTTTCAACAAGCCGAAGCGCATGCAGTAGCTACCCAAGCGGTTTATGAAAGTCAAGGGTATTCAGCAGCTGCTGCTCGTGCAGCTGCCCAGACGATGAATGGGGCGAACAATGTCAGCATGAACAAGGGGTCAAGTGGTCCATCCACTCCTTCACCTGTTCCAGGTCACGGCCTGCCTCCAATGCAACCTGGTGCAACCATGCAGGCCATGGCGAACTTCCAGCAAGCAGCCGCTGCCGCCATGCAGGCTGCTGTGCAGGGCATGCAGAACATTCCAGGCCTCAGTGTTCAGGCGCTTGCTGCTAGTGCCCCCGCCGGCACCAATGCGCAACAAGCTTATAATGACACAATGACGGCGCTGGCGATGCAACAAGCTGCTGCAGCAGCAGCGGCTGGGCAACAGTTCTTTCAACAAAACCCCTTTCTGCCCCATCCCATGATGGCGTGGCAGTCTCAGCACTCATCCTCGGCAGCACCGACATCACAGCAGTAATTGTTAAGTAAAAATAAAAGAACTTGTGAACACTATGAGTTTCTAGATGAACTAGCATGGTTAGCGTATGTTGTTTGTTGGTCGGATATGACGACGGAATCACAGAAATGGTCCTAATAACAACCAGCAAACGAATTGTTAGCAACTTGCCCATGAATGGATACGACGCAACGAGTACCCCTATTTTATGTTGGCTAACTTTACCATTCATCAACAAAGGGCTAGGGTGCAATGGAAGACCAGAACGTCACATTTCGTTCTCCTGTCACCTATCAGCTATTCGTTACCAACCGAATTGGAAAATCTAGGGACTACTAGCGGTAGTCCCTGGTACTGCTGTAGCAGCTTGGGATAGAGTTGATGGAAAAAATGTTGACGCCACCATACCGGATCCAAGAGTACCGTTGTACTAGGTACCGGGTACTTGATTGATGAGGTACCAGGTACGAAGTACAAGGCAAGGTAAAAGGTTCGGATTCGGAGCTCACATACGTCTCGGGCACATCCGACCGAGGCCCTTGGTTCTTGTACCCAGGCCCCGTACCTGGTACCGTTGACTACGTGTAATGTGTAATAAGTCTGGACAGTCTGGACGTCTGGACTTCCTTTGCAAAACCGGGTACTTTTTGGTGAAATGGCGTACCCCCAGGGGTACCAGCTAGATGCAACAAGAGTACCCGCAGTCTGGCCTACGAGTGGGGTGAACAGATTTTCCATCCACCGAGAAAAAGTGCAAAAATGTCACTACTTGATTACTTTATGACAAGGTCACTAGGAGCGTTGAAAGACCAACAATCACGAATATTATAAAAGATAGAATTTGATGGCAATGAGAGCGTCGTCCCGAGTATTTGGATCTGTGGCTCGCTTATCCTTACCAGGTCAATCCCCCTTGCAGACATCGTCCCGACCTCACAGTCAGACATGTTTTCTGTCGATAACGAGCGGTACAAGTAGTCAAGACGATCCATCATCGACCCATGCCAGCATTCAATGCCGTTGGAATAGTGGTACAAGAACTAACCGACGAGAACGACATGCCGAAAAAGTTACTATCCATCGCGAGGACGAAGATGCTGATGATGATGATGATGACGATGAGGAGGATGAAGATGAAGATATCGATGATCATGATGATGAATCGTCCGATCAACCATGGAAAACGCTGTTGATGGCTCCAGCACGAGCAGCTTGGAGAGTGGCAGAACCACAATTACCTCCTGCTCTGGATGAAACCTTGCAACAAATTTTAAAAAATGGAAATCGCACCCCCAATCAATTGAAACGAGCTCATCGTAAAGTCTTGGAGATCCACACGACACTGGCAGAATTGCGGGAACGAGAACGACGACGATTAGTCAATGGCAAGTATTATCGAGGCAAGGATGCTGGTGGTGGTGATGAAAACGGTCTACAACCAGTGATCTATGGCTATGATGAGACCCTAGGAACATTGAAACATCGATTATATCCCAACTATGTCATTGCCAAGCGGGTACTCCGCGAATGCCAAAGTTTGGTAGATATCCAGCCCCAACGCATCGTTGACTTTGGTATTGGATGTGGGAGTGCCTCGGCTGCAGCATTGAATGTCTTTCGGGATAACATTGATTGGATTCATGGCATTGATCCATCCCAACCGATGCGGGAATGTTCTCGGCGTTTGCTCGAAGGTTTGGTCGAAAGGGATTCCCGAACCCGTGTCCCTCAAATCACGTTCAGTACTGGTTTTTCGACAGAAACGTCATCATCATCATCATCATCAACTTCCCAAGGATCCTTTGATTTAGCCTTGTTTACGTATACGGCGACCGACTTGCCCGACATTACATCGACATTGGCAGCCGCTGCCTTGTTATTTCAAAAACTCAAACCCAATGGAGTATTTGTCATGATTGAACCGGGAACACCCGATGGATTCAACTCGATTCGAGCCGTCCGCAACATGTTATTGGACTGTTGTCCACCGGACGATCCAGAATTTCCGGGCGAGGAGCGTTGTAGGATCATTGCCCCCTGCACCCATAATGGAGACTGTCCCATGGTTCGGCACAAAAAGGACTTTGTCAAGAAGAAAAAGTTTGCTCACGATTTGCCACAAGAACAAGAGCAGAGTGATAGTAGTTGTAGTGATGATATCGAGGATCCAAACAGTGACGACGATGAAGGCCAAGACTATGTGGAAATGTCTTCCAACTCGGCAAATTTATCCGAGTTTGACGCGTTCAACTCTTCCTTTTGTAGTTTTGTACAGACCATGCCTGGTTCGAAACTTAAAAAAGGTGAAAAGTTTTCCTATCTCGTCGCCCAAAAGAAGATCTACGGTCAAGAAGAACAAGGCAATACCAATTTGTTTGGCAAAGAGGACGATCTTGCCAAGTTGCTGGCCACAGCGCAAGCTGCCGTGGCGGAGAAAGATCCCCAGGCGGTGCAAGAAATCTTTCGTCGAGTCCAAGATCTGGAATCACGGTATATAGATTCCGAGGAAGACATTCTAGGCTTGGAGCTTGTGAAAGGAGATGCAAAACGTGAATCCATGGGTCGAATCGTACGAGCACCAATCAAGAAGAAAGGCCATGTTTACATCGATTATTGCACCGCTCCAGGTCGAATCATTCGTAATCGCATTGCCAAATCTTCAACAAATGTCGCTCCTGGAATGTGGAACGCCGCCAGAAAAAGTCGCTGGGGAGGCCTGTGGCCAGACACTATGGATAAAATCTACTTTCATAACAAGTAATGCAAGGACATTTAGTTGGATCATCCATTTGCGGCTTCTTTCTCTGCCAACTCAAGTTGCCATTTAGTTGGGTAATGCATGATGATGCTGTAAATTGGCCGCTCCAGTTTGGCTCGTTCGTTTATCTGAACGCTGGCCTTGGCTGAATCATCGCCGTCTATTGCTTCTGTTCTTCGCAGACTCTTGTGTGGAATGTCAAAAATAAGATTGAAAAAGTCGTAGCTGTGCGATGGATTACTCCACCCGATCAAACCCTCATCAATGTCATCAATATCACATACAAGGTAGGGATACGGCTGACCAGTCAGTTTAATCTGTGGAACATACGCAAAAATCTCGGGATTGGAACTGAAATCGATGTGCTGGTCGGCTCCCTCCGGCTTGCAAATGATGAGGATTGATGAAGCTGAGACTCATTACGTTTTCCTAAAAATGGTAACGTACCTGAAATGCCCCAACGAAAATAGAGACGACAGTACCATACAAGGTGCGACCGAAAAGGACAATAAAAAATGCAATGGCAAACGCCACAGCGAACCAACCATAATACCATGTTATCTCTTCCTGCAAAGGCACTAAGTTGAGCCAACGAGTAATACTTCTGCCTCAACGCAAGCAATGATGACACGCACCTGGGCTTCTGTCATCCATTTCAAACCATTACTTTGAATTCTCGTGTTGGGCGGAAATGTAAATCCATTGTAAGCACTTTGCGAGGGGATGAGAGAAGTGTCAGAAATTCAACTGTACAATTCTTACAATGAATCCATTTCTCACTCACGTCCAGGATTGGTCACAAAATACTGAATTGATGTCCTGTGTCACAGTTACATTCGTCAATTCGTTTTCCCATTGGCCAAATTGATTTCGTCTCCAAGTTGTGGCGTCTAAATAGGTTCCAGCAAAACCACTCATTTCAGTAGTTTGATTATTTGGAGTGCAAAGATTGTCGTACGGAAATTGTGCAAATGCGTAAACAGACACGACGCACAGTGTCAGTGTAGCCCCTGTGAAAAAGAAACGCCGACTGAATATGGCAAGTTCAGGGCCGATCGACGGACTCCAACTCCAGATGCGAACAAGGGAGAACTTGTCGACACAATATTGAAATGTCAAAATAAGAAATCCAAAAAAGAAACCTAGAGGGAACAAAGCGGAATAGAAGAAAACGACGAACAAGACCTTTGTGAAATCTGTGTATCGCTCACCAAAGTTGTAGAATGTTCCCTGGAAACTGAGATTCATTTCTTCTTGAGTCCTGGCGCGAGGTCCAAGGATATGCTTTTTTAGATTCGTGAACCAATCAGAAAGCCGGAGCAGGGGACCGAGCCAAACATCGAAAAGAATAATCGCCGAGATCGTTTTCAGCAAGTCAGTGTTGTCCGGACCAAGAGTGGCGGTGAATGGAGTGATGATCTGCAAGATGGATTATGGGAAAAGTAAGTAACAGTGCAAGACAAACGTGACAACCTGGTGGAAGGATGGAAAACTGTATTCGTCATACCTGCACCAAAATCGCTGATAGTGTCCAACGAAAAATCGTGATCTTGAGGTATAGAGAAGTTTGAAACTCGCCCTCGGTTGAATGGGGTTCCATGATCATGAGAATTTTGATCACCTGAGGAATGGTGCTATTGAACGTGGTCGTCAAAAAACCTGCAATCATTGGTCCGAATCTGAGACGTGCCGCTCGGATCGCGTACCCCGCTACTGCAATCATTCCCGCTGTAATGCCCAAAAGGATTCCACGACGGATCAGCTTTTCCCAATAAGTGTAGGGGAGGTCCATCCATCGTACTGAAGTCGGATCTGTGGGTTGTTGCACATCCAAGACCCTGCCGTCGAAAAGACACTCCGGTGGTACGGCATTTGTGCGATTCAATTTCAAGTCGATGAGGCCTACCTGTAAGGCATGCAATGCCGTTCGTTGTCCCTCTTCGGTCTCAAATGTCACAAAGACACTAGTTGCATCATATTTCTTTTCTTGCAATTCCTTGATTTCTTCTGTCATTTTCTTAATCTTCTTCACCAGTTCTTCCGGTGGCAGGAGCAAGCTGATCAAATTGCATAAGGGGATGATGACCCAATCCAATAGTCTACTGATGCAATTCGGTTCTTGGGCAGCCTTTTCTTGATTGTATTTCATGATTGCGCTGTAAACAGCCGTTTCGTCGTCCAAGTCCACATCATCCACTAGTTTGGCCATTAATTGATTCATAAAGATACGGCGGATTACCAGCTTTCGAACCATGACATGGTTGTTGAGTGCCACTGTCACTACGGTCACTTGGTCTCCATCAGTCGCGAATTGACTAAAGAATGATCTCCACTCTTCCGGGTCAATCGCGTCCGGTGGCGGATTGTGTACCACGACAGAGTAATCAGTAGTGGTAGCCTTATCCTCGTCATATCGAACTTCGCGGGCATTTAAATAGAGAGAAAAGATACCAACTGCGAGTATTACCACAATGGCAGTCACAAAGTTTATATACCCAACTTCTGCAGATGCTCCAGCGCACATGTTCCGCTTTACGAGGAACGTTTCGTTGCTACTACCATATTGTGCAATAGCAAAACGCGTCAAATCAGATCCCCACTGTTCTTGTTGACAGTCCGTGCAGACCACCCAGGCAGTGGTATTGCAAACCGCCGATCCTCGCAGCGCCAGGTCATAGTAAATCGTACCATTTTTGTTATAGTCTTCGCCAGCATAATACATGATGGCAGGAATATTGATAATGCCGCACACGAGCATGAGGAGAGCGAAGAATCGTAAACTAATAAAGTACAGGTCGACTCCAGTGCCCCATTCAATCAAATGCGCTTGTTTCAATTTGCGCCAGTCATAGAGTTCAGTCTCGGCTTGGTATTCCCCTGGTTCGGCACGTCGCAAGACAGTATCGGCGGATCCATCGCCAACATAGTGGCGCGGTAGAGTGACATGTTCGTAGAATGCCCAAGCCTTTGACAACGAGGGACCGTTGGGATTATCTTTGCCTGGGAAATACCAGGCATACTGATCCAATACAAAGAATCAAAAGGATAGTTGAGATTCAATCAATGTTTGTGAACATTTTACTTGACAGTTGTCAGCATTTCCTTGCTTACCTTTGAGAGATACCTCTCCACGAACAATCGCGACCATGTCTTCTTGGAGTTTTCGTCATGATTGGCCAGTTCTTGAAGGATGGCATCCGCTTCTTGGCTGGACAATTTCACACCAGCCAGCTGTGTGATTGCCCTATCTCGCCCAGACGAAACTCGATTCTCTTCGGCACCCGCAAGTATTCGATTCGACAGATGACTCCGTGTCGATGGCAATTTCGCAGAAGGAATGCGACGACGCAACCCGGTGGGGGTTGACGATGCCATTGGGAAAGCTATGCTCTTTACTACGGAGCTCCTTGACCGTGAACCTTGGGCAAGTTTACTGTTCACTTGTCTGTTGTTGCTACTAATGTTGCACAGAATTCGGAACACACAAAGTAAGAGTGCACTCAGGACCAAGAGTACGGTATCTATGTATACAATCAAAAAGCAGTGCCAGACGAATCTTCCACACTTTGTTTCTGTTCTCTCCACAAGACCCAACGCTAGGTTTCAAACCTCGCACGTAGAATTAGAGCGCCCATTTTGTACTAGGGTCGAAGATCATGTGCAAGACGGTCGGTCCCATTTATGCGTGAGCGTGCACCGGTTTCAAATTTTACTGGGTAGATCTATCTTCGTTGACTTATCCGAGTCCCCTTGTACAAATGAATGATATAGACGAAGAGATGACTGCGGTATATCGACAAGCCTGCCACGATGCATAACGATTTACAGTTAGATCGAATATTCTTTGAAAAAGTGGCAGGTAGCTCGTGGTATGGTTGAACTCCCTTGATGGAAAGATTGCTAGTGTGATGACTTCTCTGATAGGAACAGTCGTTACACTGTTGTACTTGATCGGTAATGCAATCTCCCTTTGTCGTTGAAAGTAACGGATGCACGTTACCCAGCACTGCCCCAATGCAAGACTTTCGATGAGGTGCAGACGAATAGACACGTAGCAGGTAGCGAAACCATACAACGCATCGCCTACAATCCTTGATAGTCGCTCACGGCTTGGCATAGTGTTTCAATGCCAATAGCATATGTTTCTGTTGAATATCGTTCGTCCTCCAAACAACTCAAATAACACCCTATTCCTCCTTCTTTTGCGAGTATAAATTGGCAACAAGATCAGCAACATTGGGAGGTACCAAATCTTCGAGTGCGACTTGGTTGTCGGTCCCACTTTTGCTGCACAGACTTCGAATCAAGGTGGAAGATACATGATTGTACTTGGGATTGCCCTCTAAATACATTGTAGGAATTGGCCAGACCAATGGACCCAGCAATAGTGGTCCCCATGTGTTGAGAATTTGAAGGGCTCGCTCATCTTTTCCATCCTTGTCCCAACTTCGAATACCACGAAAAAATATATTCATCCCATTACGTTTTGCATATCTCCAAATATAACCATCCACAACTTTATAGCGAAAAAATATAAAACAGCAAAAGTTTGTTAAAAACATGGACATGAGAATTATAAATGAGGGAATTCGTCGAGCCTTACCGGCAATTTCAATATTCGTCGCTCTGATATTTTCCAACATTTTCTCCAAGACAAGCTTTCGTTGCGCAGGGGTCACGGAATATTTTTTGTTTGGGTTAAACCCAATCACCGCCACTACCTTCTTGTACCTGCAAATGGATCCACAGATAGTTTGGAGGATGGAGCGATGACACGAGTAGTGAGGCCGAACCGTCGCAGCTAACAGTAAGCTTGAATCACATTGGTTGGGTGGGCCAGAGTGCCGTCGATGCATAATATTCGATTTCTTACCGTTTGGACAGGTATTCCAACATGGCTAGATGCCCTAAATGAGGTGGATTGTAGGAGCCTGCCAAGATGACAACCTCGTCCCCTTTTCTCGCGACGTCGCCCCATGGAAATTTGATGACCTCGGGAAAAAGAATTGGTCTCACGAGAATCGTTCCCACAATAATGATAAAGGCTCCTAGGAGAAACAACGCCGACGTAAAGATGTTATCTGTGAATCCATCCATGGTTGTTGCCTTCAGTACTATTCCGAGAAAAATGCTTTCACATCACAGAAAGGATTGCTGCATACATTGGCAACGCGACAACCCAGGTGGAAAAAAATTCAGGGATGACATCATGGCGCGACTCACTTGACCCAACCCTACCGGGGTAGCCTACTATCGATGCTACCAGTACCAGGTAGTAGAATTAATCGCCCACCGGTAGATAATATAGTCATAGCAGTACCTATTCACAGCTTAGGTACTCTCGATAAGAAATAGAACTAAAACTGTGGTCATGGTCCATCTTGAGGAACAAGGCATACTACAGAACGGCACGTTACAGGAAACTCCCATCTACATGGATTCGGCAGGACAAGATTCTCCCGAACATTGTACAGCTTGCCACATCCCTATTCAGACGAGATCCAGGCATGACAAGGTATTCTAACTACTACTATGTTTATTACACTACCACTTGAAAATAGAAAGAACTTCCAGTTGACCCTTCAAATCTCCAGGCGAAAGGCGGGGTCCGAATCCAAGGAGCATCCTATGGAAACCGCTTTCAGGAATTTTATCATAGGCAGCCTCTAACAAGGAGGCTGGCAATCCAAAGCGAACAAGTCCCATGGTTGCATCGGCCCAGTCTGCCTTGCGCACGGCATTGACCAAGGCATCGGCTGCACTTCCCCGACCTGATTTAAATGGAGTAATCTTGTGATGTTGCAGAATAATATCTTTCATGACAGCCATTTGCTGTTCTGAATACTTTCCCCCTTCTAGAGCCTTTTCCAATTGAGCAACAGAGGGATCCAAGTACGCCAATTTCTTGTCTGTCCAGAGGGCGACATCATGGTAAGCTACCGCGACGGCGGCAAGTTCCATAGCCTCTGGGATTTCCTTCAAGACATTTTCTGGCAAGAAATATTGTGTAAATGTCAAGACACGAAGACAATGATTTCGGTAAGCAGCAAAGTCAGCCCCTAATTTGGTGGCGAGCGAAAACAATTCATCGTCCAAATCTGCATTGTGCGCCATGATTGGAAAATCTGTGTGGGATCCTCTCGTTCGCTGCCCAAGTAGCAGGGGATTCTGCGAACCCAAATATCCCAGAGCGACGCTCAGAATGAGTAAGGTAAAAGACCACAATTTCATGGCGGCGGATACCAGGTTTTACTGTCAGTTTCTCAACGACTCTGGATTGACCTTCCAAAAAGGATAAGAACGAAAACAAATGGCCAGCAACAATTTGTAGCATAATCACCAGGCGTACCTGGTGCTGGTTCAGAGATGAGAAGATGCGAGAATCCGTTCCGCCAGAAGTACCTCCTGGTCCCAGTGATTCACAGTCAAGAGAAATTAGTCGATCGAGTCATCCAATCGGGGAAACTCTCGGGTGGCATGGCCGCCCCAAGTTCTGTGACGATATATTTCACGTTCAAAGAGGCTTATGATGAGTGAAATATGCCCACGAAAACACGAAAACTTTGTTTAGGATGGAAAAATGAGAACCGACATCGACTGTGCAATTGCATGGACATTTCTGAGGTTTACCCGCCCCATTTCCGACGAGGAAAAACTGCCGGAATCTCGGCCCACAATTTATTCCTTGGGCCAATGTCTCGATGTTTACAAACCGAAAGAGAGACTCTTTCCTTTTCAAACTTGACTGATTCTGTTAGCTTCCCGAGTAGTAAATACCGGATCCATCCGTAACGAGTGTAACTAGAACGGTGTGATCATTGGTTGTTCACCGGGGGATGAAAATGACCACGATTTCTACAAGTCCCGGTCAACTAGTACCACCAGCCAGGGGTCAAAAACGAAAACGTTCCTTAGAACGAAGAATGCCTATGCACGAGACTGAAGTCATATTATGGCCTGTTCCGAATTTGATCACTTTGGTGGGATTGTGCGATTTGTCCAGTGATGTACTCATCCAAATCTTTGAATACTTGTCCCTAGACGACATTGATACACTTGCCACTGTGTCCAAAACACTTTGTACTATTCGAAACCATTGTGCCATTGATCAAACCAAAACGGGGAGTATACTGATTGGCAGAGGGACAACAAACAATGGTGACACTCGTACTACTGCTACTTGGGATGTCGAATCCCTGTTGCACGAACTACGACACTCTCGGAATCTCGAAACTGTCTTTCAAGGAAATAGGACTCGACTCAAGCTGCAAGGATTGGGGTCTGTGACGGCTTCCAAAATGTCCAAAGTCACGATGGCGACACGCTGGACTACTTGGGGGCGTCAAATAACGAGTTTGGAAGTTTCTTTTAATGATCCTAATAAGCGCGGTGGTGGTTTTTATCAAGAAAAAGTAAAAAACTCGGTGATGAAGGCATTTGCCATGATTTTACCGAATCTCCGGGTGTTGGATATGAGCTACATGAAGGTGACTGTGACAGCGGTTGATGCCTTTTCCAAGTATTGTCCCAACCTGGAGATATTTCGATGGAAAGGATCGGATGAGGGTCTCAGAATCACCGGGAAGAACTTGGCGCGATGCCGCAATCTGAAAGAGATTGATATAGAAGGGTCCGTTCTGTATTGTAGCATTTATCAGAGAGAATCGACTCCTCGTCATTATGACCCAAAGTGCGAAGTGTTCCTTGAAGCGCTCCAGTTGTTTTGTGAAATCCAAAGTACGAGTCTTGAACGAGTGAACATAAAGGGTTGCAAGTGGTATAGCTGGGATATCAAAATGGTACTTTCGTTGGAGGACGAGCTTTTGGCTGATATTCCAGTTGAAGTCATGAACCGTTTTGTCAGCAAGACTCCATCCCTGCGAGTCTTTACCAGTGATCTGCCATCAGAATGCAGACAGCAGCTGGAAAATCAGTATCCACAATTAAGCTTTTGCTAAAATAGCCACTGCTATGATATATAGGACGTCTTTCCAGCTCAAGAATAAAATGTAGTCACAAATCCATTCTATCTAGCGGGCGCGTCCAGCCAAAATGGAATTCCTACGTTCATCGACGGCGTCGTCAGTAAACATGTTACTACGGTACATTCAATTATTCCTATTGCTTGGAAATATCCAAATTGTTGATTAGCAAATCCTCTGGTGCAGCCTCCATGGTTCCATTCAAATACAACCAACCCCCATGTGTTTTGGCTCGTTCAAAGAGCGACGTTTCCATAAATCCAGTCTTTTCTCCAGTTTCACGAAGCACTAGTTCGGCTACAAATTTGACACTGGCCTTCGGATCCTCTCCCGTTTCATCGTAGCTCTCCTCCACAATAATACAGTTGGACAAATCGAAATTATCATACATGTTGAGTCTAAAGGCAGAATAAGAGGCAACCAAAAAACGATTTTGGGTTTAGAAGCCAGAAGTTCAAAAACGCTCCTCACAGAAAGTTGCATCTCCAAAGAATTGTTTTATATCACTCACTTGATTTGGTCTTTCCATTGTTTCAAGTCGGGATTAAAATCCTTGTGTAACGGATGGGTGCATGCCATGAGAAACTCGGCTTGCTTTTTGGCATAGGCCGAATAGCGAGCTCGGACCACTTGGCTAGCCGTAGCCGATTTGTAGCCATTGGCATCGCGATGAAGACGACCACAACACCGACTGTAGCTTTCGGATGATCCACAGGGACATGGCTCCAAAGCACCACCACCAAAGGATGTTGTTGTCTTGGGCTTTTTGCTGCTACTACCACCACTGCTGTTTTTCTTTTTCGTTGCTAGCCATAATTGTGACAGCGATGGCCTACTGGTGACATCGAAATACTTGGTCGGAAGAACAAAACAGGACGCGGTCGAGAGAAGAATCAAAAGACTCCATAGAATGAATAATAAATGTTTCATGTTCTATAATCAACTCGACGGGGTGTTAGCTTTGAAAATGGAGTTGGGCAGTTGGCAACATTCTTTGACGCCTGTAAATAACGTATTTGCGGGTGAAGGCCAGACGAATCACGATATCACACACGACATTTAATCACTTTAATCATTTGTGTCGAGCGCATTGGTTCAGACAGAAAGCATCCATTGCTTATTACCATTTGTCCGAGTGCTATCTTGTGTCGGTTGCATTTTGACAGTTTAACTTCCTATAGCAGCACTCCGTCATGTCTTTGGAAGGAGCATGTGATGCCCTGGCGAGTGGACCAAGTCACCCCACGTGGCACCTAGCCGTTTTCTTTGTGTTGGCCGTCCCCACCATCATTTGGTTGATTGGATATGTGATTCCCCAGCTGTACATGGCCTTTCGTCCCGTCCCAGACTTGAAGAAGCGTTACAATGCCGAATGGGCTCTAGTCACCGGTGCAGGTAGTGGCATTGGCAAGGCCATTGCATTCAAATTGGCCAAACAGGGATTGAACGTTGTAGTGGTATCTTTGGATGACAAATATCTCAAGGAAACCATGGATCAATTGAAAGAAACCTTTCCAAAATTGCAATTCCGTTCCGTGGGTGTTAATTTTTCTCCGGGTGTGGATTACTTGAAATCCATTGCGGAAGCCACCAAAGATTTGGATATTCCCATTATTTTCAATAATGCCGGATTTTTGGTCACGGGATTTTTTGATCAAGCCCCATTGGGAAAGTTGTTGGCCAATGTCGAATGCAACGCCACGGCGTCGGTCAATGTTGCCCATCACTTTATTGCCAAACTGGTGGCCAACAAACGCAAAGGCTGTGTTGTCTTTACCTCGAGTGTGGCCGGATGGATCCCTACTCCCTTTTCCGGCATGTATGGTGCCACCAAGGCGTTTGTGAGTCAATTGGCCTGTTGTTTACACATTGAACTCAAGGCATTGGGGATTGATGTTTGTGCTGTACATCCTTCCCCCGTCGCGTCCAATTTTTATAATGATTTGGATCATAAAATTGAAATTTTGGAGAGTGCGTGCAAGGCGGCTGTTCCCCCCGAAGCCCTCCCCGACGAGATTTTTAAAAGTATTGGAGCCTGTGCTTTAAGGGATTTGGGAGGTAAGTGTCGGTCACATCTTGCGCGTGTGGTTTGTCATTGGGATACTATCTATATTCATTCATCTCTCACACTCCTTCATTTTGATCTATTATTCTTTCCTTACTTCTAGGCATGGCCGTTGGCACTCGTATGGGAACGTTCTTTTTACCGTACAACTTGTTTACGGAGATATTTGCGACAGCAGCACCATTCTTGCCTGATTGGAAGACTCACAGCAAGACTCGAAAGTAAAATACATCCGAGATGAACCTGGCAAGTATAGATGCAACCACACGATTACACATATTGTACTGTGCTGGAAAGTGACCCTTTGCCATTGCCAAATAGAAAAATCTGTTTGTGGGATGGTGCTTCGGCAAGAACAACCATAAGAACAAATTGCCTTTTATTCTTATCTCGTTGTTGTAATTCCTAAATCTCGCTCCCGTTGACTAATGATTCGTTGCATATCACGTTTCCATTGCTCTTCTTCTTCTCTCATTTCTTTGTATTTGGCTTCCACATCCTTCCTCCATTGTTCTTCATCCATATCGGGTGTCACCCAGGCCGGAAAGTCATCTCCCAACCATCGTGTCAATACCGGAACACCTAATAACTCTCCATTTTGTTGCTTGTCATACAATTCCTTTAATTTCTTTTTTAGCTTTTTTTCTCCATCGACCCATTTTGATGATTGGGCCATCATGGCTGCGGATGCTCGATCCGAGGCCGATTGATCCAAATTTCGGGGTGATTCACCCTCGGTCTTGGGTTGTTGATCTGCTGCCGAATGGACCAAATCTTCTAGAGAATGTTCGGCACGACGAGCCTTTTCCACAAAATTCTGGCCCATGGATTCGGCTTGATGTTCCACCTTGTTGACAGCTTCGGGAAAGAAACACCAGGAAACACCCGTAATGACCAATGCCACACCAATCAACGCCAACACGGGATTGTTCAGTTTGTACTTTTTATGTAGACCGGGACGACGCGATGTACCCGTCGTCGTGGGACCACTACCGATAGTGAATCGATGACTGCCTGCTCCCGCCACCGGCGGTGAAGCGTTGGTTGGAAGATGACTCCCAGGAGGTCCAGGACGGCGTTGCATTATTGCTCTTTTATGGTACTGTGAAATGTGTGACACCAAACGGGGGGATGAAACGGGATGTGAAAATATAAAACCAAACTGAGAGAATGTACTTGAATGGCAAAAGGCTGACAAAAAGTGCAGTGTGTAGTCGCGATGCAACTGTCACTCAAGAATCGAGCGATTCAGATGCACATATATCCACTTACTACCATAGATACTATACCTACCATACCGAGGACTCACTGTCAGAAAGATAGCTTTTCTGATAGTGTTATATTACTCTAGTTCTTGTTGATTAAAAGCATAGAGAAATCCATTGGAAAATTGTGGTAGATTCATGGAATAGACGGGCATGGCTCGTGGTTGTCGAAAGGGATTGATGCGTAAACTTTGACGACTCTTGGCTCCCCCCAGAGCGGCACAGTTGACTCCACTGTATTCATTATAATCGGAAAAGACTCCCACGACACCAGCGTGATGATAGAGATAGTTGACTACCGATCGCCAACTTTCATAGGCATAGAGGCCGGCATTCAAGGCCACTACCATATCGGGTGGTCCTGTTCCACAATCAAAATTGGGATCCAATGTCGATGTCCCATAGGTACCACTAACAACTCCAAGGACCAAAGAGGGGGAATACTCGATCTTCATGGCAAATTTGCCACTACTACCAGCCGACATGGACGAATGACATTTGGCCGGTAACATGTCTTCTCGCACTACAAACACCAACTCCAACTGGAAAAGGAACGAGTAGGTGACAGACGCAGACAAACATGAGCATTCACCAAAAAGTTGCAACAAATGATACTTGCCGTTGTACCATACTACGGATTGACCCATTCACAGTCCGTCGTGTTGGAGGACTCACCTGTAGATCATTTGGAAGAAGAAATCCTATTTCTTGAAAGAGATCCAAAAAGTTGATTTCCTTTTCGGCTCCCACCACATGGATCCTAAGTGGACGTTGTAACATGCGTGCCACGGCCACGGGAACGTGTCCAAATTGTTCAATGGCATGATAAATGGTCAGAGGAAAGGTACATAGGAGCGCAATGGGACTGGATGGGGGTAGATTGCGAAGTTGATAATACTCTTTCCATGACGATAGACGTGACAATCCAACCTCATTACGGTGGTGGTCGAGTCCAGATCGAGTCCAATCTTCTTGGGTGACGGGACGTTCGGGTGGAATGTCTCGAATGGGGGCAAATCCTTGTGTATACGAGTAACGAACAGAAGCATCCACTTGCGAGGCACTCGAGCTCTGTCCTCCTGCCCAACCTCCCAATTCGGTTTGCCACCAAGTAGTTGTTGTACCGTTCTTCGGATCGATTCCCAAGGATTGAAGAAAGTCGGCATAGGGTTGTTCACTCAACTGATGAGGACGAGATGTCAATGCTTCTTGCCATGAACCAAAGAATCCTACAAAGTTGGATAATTGATGACGATGAGTCATGGAATAGAGGCGCCAGGTCGGACAATTACAATCATGCGACCATCCCTCGTTTCGACAATTTCTGTTGTTGGCGATATGACAAAAGTAGGCACCTTCACAGTTGGGGCACAAGTCGGAGGATAATTGTCGACAATACAGACATAATGGGCTCTTGGCGACAAATTCCGTACTACCGTTAGTAGTTGACAATAAGGACTCCTTGGGAATAGTGTCATGTTGGGTGTTTCTGTCATGTTCCACACTTGTTCTAGAGTCTGTCTCGTCGTCGGACTGGGAATCACTACTTTCTTCATCCTGTGGATCAGCATTACTAGTAGGATTCATGGCAGAAATAACCTTGGCCAATTCTGCAGCATCGTGGTAATTGTGTTGTGCGGCATCCGCCAACCAGGTAGGAATGGGTGGAGGAGTCTCGTCGTCGTTGGTCGTCGAACCAAAAAGATATAAAGCTATTTCTTGTTGAATCGATAGTCTTAAATCAGCACTCAAGGTACATGCCCCATAGATTTCGGATTCGTGCAAATGTTCCCATTTTCCTCCAAAGGATCGAACGAGTAGGACTGGACCATAGAATCGTTTGGCAAGTAATCCGCACGCCATGGCCAAACGGGTCGCCCGAAGATTTTTGAGTTGGTGACGACGTGGACCCATGGATTCTGGTTGGTCTTCGGGAACATTGTAATAAGCATAGAGACCCGCCACATCTCCTCGAGGCCGTAATAATGGAGTTTCCAGATAATCTTGTTGTTGCAAAATGTTTTGAATCGTTTCTTGGAATGGATGTGATGACTGTGAATTCTCATTGTTGTTCCATGATATCTGTATCGTTTGGAGTGGTACTCCTGTATCCATGGGAATGAGAACAACAGAAATAGACATGTATGATCCTTCCTTTTGGGTAGCAACTAGTTGACAACTTGGATCTTGGCCATAATAGTAGACACTTTGTCGGAAATCGGCAAGTTCAGTGACACAAAACGTCAAAAGGAAAATGGATGGATGATCGGTGGATTTTATTTTTCACGGGTACCGTTTCCGTGGATCGGATGTGTCGAAGCGCGCCAAATCCGCCCCGGCGTTGGTGGCCACATCCACGGCCCGTGGTACACCTTGTACAAGGAAGCTACAAGTTCCAACCATGGCTATCATGAGTTGCAAGACCACAAGTAGTCGATAGAGTTACCATACGGCGTCTATACGTCACATTCCAGTCATCATTTTGATCCATATCTTCCTGTGAACCATTACATCCATGAGTCCAACCACTACGTCCACCACGACAGCTGACGAACCAGCGTCATCCTCCAAGGACGCTATCACCACCACCACCACCACCACCAAAGGTGCTGAAGCATCCATTATTCCTCCATCTACTTTGGCGCAAGATACGACAGCCGCCAAGGGACCACCCTCGGCGATTGAATTTGAACCACCCCTGGCTTGTGTGCGGCGTATTCTCAAGAATAGTTTACCAAGTTCAACCAATGTTGGTAAAGATGCTTCAGCCGCTTTTGCTCGGGCCAGTGGTATCTTTATCATTTATCTCACAGCCTGTGCTAATGACTTTGCCCGAGAGAATCGACGTCAAACAATAACCGCCAATGATGTTTTGGCAGCCATCAAGGTACGTGTTGTTGGGAACAGTGATACCAATGCGTCGTCCTCTAGGAGGAAAATGATACCGACAACTACCAATGGAAACGAGCGAAAAAAAACATTTTCCTTGGTGGTTACCACCGGTGATGCATACCGCTATTCTCCACGACCAAAAATCTCACCATTATCTTGTATTTATTTGTCGCATAGGAATTGGAGTTTGATGAATTCACGCCTCATTTGACCAAATTTTTGGATCATTATCGAGAACTGGAAAAGTCCAAAAAACAAGCCAAGGCCAAAGCCAAGGAGGAAATGATGGATGAGGATGACGAAGGGGAAGAAGAACAGAAACTGGCCACGCCGCAATCCATGAAATCCAAGAGTGGTGATGATATGGATGTCCAAGATGGGGATCCCACCGATGACGAGGATGAGAATGATCGTGAAGTCGAGGTCGAGCCGGACGATGAAGAAGATGGAGATGATATGGTGTAACAAACAATAAGACAAAGAACACCAGGAGCGGGTTACAGGGAGTATATTCTGCCAAGATAAAAAGAATTGGCACCTATATTATTTCTACTATAGCGACAAGATAGAACAAGAACCAAATGTTGCTAGTAGTAACGGTAACTTTAAAATTGCCAACTTCATCGTCCTCAAAAAGGCTTGTGCATCCGTAGTTTCTGTCACCAAACAAAAACAGAAGAATCGTGAGTGAGTGAACTAGCAAGTAGTCAATCCATTTCACGATATCAACAAACAATGTGCATGCTACGGTTATCTCCCATCACGTAATGGCACCAGGGTGCTCGCCAAGGAGTGGGAATGTAGCTTCAACAGGATGGACAAGCGTCAGGACTGACCCGAACAAGCTCGTCAAAACATCCCGTCACGTCATCTAGAGCTTTCAGCAATCGCATATACCTCAGAAAATCCGAATGTCCGGAGACAGACGGTCAGTGCGACAAACAGCCAGTGGCACTGCTAACATGTGTACTAACTGCGAAAAAGTACACGTGCAGGCCGAGCTCATTCAATACAATCCTTTCCATATACCAAACACTCACCTGGCACGGACTAGACGTGGTCCTTTCGATCAAAGCTCTGCATCCAAGACGCCAGCTTTGGGTTCGTACAACTTGCGTTTCCATCGAGGAATCATCATTTGGGGAATCGAGGGAATAGCCCGCTTAAATATCCCCTTTTCCTGGGAGTTGCCAGATTCCTCAATGGCTTCATACATTGCCACCAAATGAAGACGAGAATCCAACAAACCTAAATTCATCAAGACTCGGTTGTTGAATGAATGCTGTTCCGATTCTGGAACAATTTTGGCAATGGCCGGGACCAGAATTCGATCCTCAACATCCATCATGGCTTTCGCACAGCTCTGCAGGGTCGCAGAATCGTCCACTACTCTCTGGATAGCTTGGGCTCGCTGGTCTGTTTCAAGGGCGCTATCCACAGCAACAGAGGAAGACTGGATCTATATAAACGCGAAATATAATCAATGGTGGGAAAATATTGAGAACAAGATGTCGACAAGAAGCACACACAATGATATCGGAAATTATTCACGTACGATAGATTGTCCAAGATCCATCAGTTGTTGACGCGTGCTCTCCAAATCCGTCATTATTGTAGCAAACTCCTGAGAAACGTTTGGTTCCACATGTTTTTCATTCGTTAGTCGTTCTCTCATCCAGGGAAACATGAGATCTCCTTCGATCCGCTGTAACCCTTTCATGTTGAATCCGACGACATAGTCTACGGCTTGTGGTAAAGACTGCGATAATGTTCCTCCACGCTCCACCAATGCCCTTGCTCGTTGTGCCAAGGCACATAGTCGCCCAGATTCTCGAACCAGTGACGCAGTATGCCATCGCCATCCGTGAATATGAAAATGTTCCAGTGATTTGCTTGGATCCACTCCCGAGAGAAATGTGGCAATCGAAGGATACTCGCCTTCCATCGACGTGTAGATTTTCTCTCCGGTTGATGCACAATGTAGCAGCGGGTTGCCTTTACTGGTGCTTGGTAGAGCAGAGCCACTGCTCGTTTCGGCAACCCTTGCCAATAGGCTCAAGATGAGGAACAAAGTCAGCACATTGCGAATTCTGCGGTTGATCATTTCGCTATCAACAAACGGCGTTAGACTGCTATTGCCTTTCACCAGTGGTTGCTGTCGCGGAAGACAAACCAATTTGTCATGGTCCGCGACAACTGCACAATTTCCGAGTCCATCGTAGAATTGTGAGCGTCATTCGACACAACTTGAAGCCAAAAAATTTGTTCGATAGTTGGTGGTTGTGATGTTATCTGCATTCCTATTGGATGATCGCTACGCAGACAGACGCCGTAGAGGCTAGAAATAGCACTGGAGTAGTCCTTTCTTTCGAAGTAAAATACCTAACATGCAAGAAAAGAAATCCAGGGGATTCTACATCTTGTGTCGTTGAGTTCTTGTTGACTCAGGCTCAAAAAACGCTGTACAAGTAGTCAATGAACACTTGCATACACTAGGATTTCTGGTACTAGGACTTTTTAGCTAGCAGTAGATACCTTCCTGAAAGGTACACCTTTCTATGATTACACATTGTAAACATATATAATCGCGTCAGGCATTCACAATAGTCCAGACGGTAGTAGGTATCTCGATCGCCTAAACAGGCGTGCAAGTAACTTCACTGCCTGCAGCATCTAACAAGATGACGCCACACCCACCACAGTAGTCATTGATGCAATACTCCCAAGACTCTTGGCAAGTGGGCGGGTAACGGCAAGGTTCCACGAGACAGTTGGCAGGCTGCTCACCGTTGGGGCAGTTACTCGCACCACATTCAACTCCGCACATGCCATTATCATGACAGCTGAGGGCCCCGACACAAAAAACTAAGGGGTACATGTTCGTCGGATTCGAGCAATCGACGTCAGTTCCACACTTCCCGTCAGGAAGGCACTTTCCTCCTGCACAATACTCGCTTTCAGCGCAATCGTTGGCGCTGCTGCATGATTTACATACTTGGTAACCTGCTTTATCAAAGGCGAAGGCTCCACAATCTCCACAACTGTAATCAACACAGTTGGAGAGGTCGTCCTGGCATGTGTCAGCTAGCGTGTCACACGTCGATACTAAACATTCCACTTGGGGCTTGTCGGCGGGGCAATTAGAATCACTGCATGTACGCCCGCACTGACCATTTTCCAGATCACACGAGAGGGGCCCAACACATAGAATTGCTGCATAGACGTTCTCGGGATTGAAGCAATCAGCATCGCTCGAGCACTTTCCTGCTTCAGCGCAGAGTCCTTGCGAGCAGTATTCCGACTCTCCACAATCCGCGGTCGAGTTGCAAGGCGTTGGCGCAGGATCAATACAGACTTGAAATCCAGCCTTATCAAAGGCGAAGGCTCCACAATCTCCACAATAGTAATCAACACAGTTCGAGATATCTTCTTGGCACGTGTCGGCTAGCGTATCACACGTCGATACCAAACATTGCACTTCGGGTTTGTCAGCGGGGCAATTTGAATCACTGCATCTACGTCCGCACTGGCCATTTTCCAGATCACACGAAATAGGTCCAACACACAGAATTGCTGCATAGACGTTCTCGGGGTTGAAGCAATCGGCATCACTGGAGCACTGTCCAGATTCAATGCAAACACCTTGCGAGCAGTATTTAGATTCTCCGCAATCGGCAGACGACGTGCAACTCTGGGTTTCCACAAACTTTCCTGGTAGAGTACACATTTCGTGATTACCGGCATCGTTGAAAACTAGCGCATTGCAGCCACCGCAAAAATCGTTGGTGCACTGTGAAAATTTCATGTCGCAAAAGTTTGCCGCGTAAGTACACGGGGTCACCAAGCACGGGACTTCCTGGGTGCCATCGGAACAAGTGGGTCCACACTCTCTTCCACACTGTTTCTCTTGACTACAAACGAGTGGACCAGTGCATTCAATCACGGGATAGCTGTTGTTGGGGTTGCGGCAATCCCATTCGGTCTCACAGGCTCCCATTGTCAGACATTGGCCAGCTGCACAATACTTGTCTTGACCACAATCGCTACTCGTAGTACATGAGGTCGACCGCCCATTACCTCCTCCACCGTTGTTGCCGTTGTTTTGGGCAAGTCCACGAAGCGTGGAAGCGAATGCCATACTAGGCATACTAGCAAGGAGAAGCAATGCTATGATATTGGTTTTCATGCTTGCGATGGTTTCAAACTTTGCGATTGACAATGTCTCAAATTGTTTTTGTGAAACGATTCAACACAATCGATCACAATGCAACATCCAAGAAATCTTGTAAAAGTGAATCGTATCAAAACTTGGCTTGTGTCCACAATGTGTTATTGTCCCTCTTCACAACGTGTAATGAATCGGCGAGAGGAACCGATGCCGTAAATTTGTTTCTCTCGCAGCCAACGGAGAGTGCTTGTAGCGCGTTTCTCAGATGTTCTCGATACGGTCCAAAACAACCAAATCGAGATTTGTGTCTATTTTTCGCACGATCACTGAAGATATAGCCCATTATCGATGAAATTTCCTCAGTATAGCCTCACACATGATTATGGTTGCATTTTCATAAGTCCCGCAATCCGTTTGGATGAAAGTGTTAAATCTGAATTTCAGTTACTATATACATTTCACACTCCATTCTTAGACTCCCACGAACAATAGAACCACGGAGAATATGGTTGCTTCATTCGTTACGGGCAGGCACTAGAGATACCTGGTACAGGCTGCGATTCTTACATCGTACTTGAACAAACAATTTGTCCAGGGGCCTAAGCAAGAAATCCCTTTTTTGCCATAGTTCTTTCGTTACAGGCTTATATGATCACAAATCAGTTGTCCAGCAAACGACACTGGGTAACGACTTCTCGTCACCGTTGCGGCAACGAGACGCTAGTTAGTATCAATTGGCACGATTGCCACAAACTACGAACGATTGCCATTG
Organism: Nitzschia palea; assembly: GCA_019593585.1. Taxonomy (NCBI): domain Eukaryota; phylum Bacillariophyta; class Bacillariophyceae; order Bacillariales; family Bacillariaceae; genus Nitzschia; species Nitzschia palea. The sequence goes on along the minus strand of SWEM01000012.1, from coordinate 296 downwards.
CAACGATCAAGATTCCTTTAGTCGCAGCAAGTATTTGCGTTAAGAAATGGCTTGTCCTCTTGTCTAAACAGGCACCGTTCCAAATCTTCTCACAAATTCTAATTTTCTGTAAAAGGTACGATGATCCGTCCTGCCTTCAAATTAGTACGTCGTGTTACCAATCCCAACTCCTCATCTCACAATTCATGCATCAACGACCCAAAGAGTAAGAAAAAAGACGCAATGAGTCTCGAAATCCCTCAAGGAAGCGCTGCTCCAGAGCAGGCTCAAACAACTACTGACCAAAAGCTTGAGAA